>JAVRKA010000045.1:600000-780000 GCA_034508555.1 Venustoraphidia nigricollis | reverse complement strand
TTCAACGAAGATTTTCAATTTTTTGCACGTGGGGTTGCAAACAAGACTAATTGGTCATTATGACGCTCTATGGGACACAATGTGTCATATTAGTAGTTATAATATTTAATTGTTTAATGAAAACATTAATTTTAAGGTATTAATTTATTTTTCGTCATTAGAGAGAAAAATAATCTCCAAAATGGCGTATCAAACATTAATTTTGATAGAGTATTTTTAATTAATTTAATTTCATACCGTCAAAAAACACCTTTGAGAAATAATATGTATACCGAATATTGATGTATGTACAGTAGAAATACTCTATAACGAAGAAAAAAAATTTTCATTCACTCAGAATTTCGACTTTTGTTATCGATTGTTCATAATTTACAATAATTTGGCCCAATTTGAATATCCAAAAAATGACAACTCTGATGGTAAGTTTTCCCTGTAAATACTGACTGAATATAATTTATCGATGAGATAGAACGAATAACGAGATTGATCACGCTTGGTAAATCTGCGAAACCTACAAGGTATACCGTATTCGTCGTCGTCGTATACTACCGATATCTGCATGCATCGTCTAAAAGCATCAAGTTCACGCCGTGAATCTTTATGTGGTTTAAGTTGCTCTCTAAATCTTTCACCGTAAGCTGCGGCACGAATAAAATTCCCTACGTACATCTATGTCGCCGCCCCCATCGAATACTACCGATAGCCTTGATTCACGACAACGCTGCGATGTCGTCATCCACTCGTTCCAGCTACATTTACAGTTGCCACACGTTATATTACTGTTATATTACGTAACTGACCACTAACGATGCGAAGTTCCACTAGTTAAAAGTTATACCGGCTGTTTTTTTCAAAACTTTGAATGGATTTTTTTGTTGATACACCGGTTGAATCAAAAAAAGTTTTAGGTAAAAGTTGTTGGGTTTTGAGGGGGAAATAATTTACACGTAATACCAACCCACTCCCCCGACCCCTCGATGGGGGGGGGGTAACTTTTGTTTTTTAAATGGAAACCCCCGATTTTTATGATTAAATTAAATTAAATTAAATTTTAAAGTTGTTAATTTTTACACAAAACAAAAATTAATCATAAAAATCGGGGGTTTTCATTTAAAAAACAAAAGTTACCCCCTCCCCCTGCCGAGGGGTGGGGGGAGGGGGTTGGTATTAACACCCAACAACTTTTGCCTAAATTTTTTTTTGATTTAACCGGTGTATCAACAAAAAAATCCATTCAAAGTTTTGAAAAAAACACCCGGTATATAACTTTTTATAATAGAAACATTTTCTCTAAGCATTAGAATGTCCAAGTACTCTATAATTTAAATTTTATTATCAGTAGATGGTGTATTAAGTTTTCGAAACTTATCCGCTCGTTTCCTATGATAAAAAATAGCCAGACAAACATTATTGGAAACGCGTTTAGGTATACAAAATTCCCGAAAATCCCTTAAGAAAACCAAAAAACAGACAAAAGTTTTGTTTCATAATTATATATAAGTGTTGATCATTTTTTTGGTACATAAAATTGAAAACAGATAGATTGAGGATTATATAGACGTTTTAATGTAGCACTGAATTTTATACGCGCTAGAAGTGAAACATTTATGTAACTCGGTTACATATGATCCGTAACGGCCTGACTTATAACTGTCCAAGTAATTAACTGTCTTATTTAAAAGTGCAAAACTCGCTTAAGAAGTCTCGCTTTAAAAAGAATAACACCAGTTTTTGATATAACAGCTATAGCGCGCTATTCTGAACAAATGCTACTGTCGGGTTCTGTGTACGCTACAACTGCAAGAGGAGTGCAGAAGAAGGAAATGTTTGTAAAACTTTATACAATGCATCACATGCATATTTCACTACTATGTTTTCAAGAGAGTTTCAGTCAATTCGAGTATTTTCATTTATTGACTTTTTTTCTTTTTTGTCCTTGGTAATTAATATAAAATTGATTTGTCGGGAAAAAGGACTTTTTAAGTAAACACTTATTTGTTAATTATAGCGACGCTTCGTTCCTTGCTTGGAACTTTTTCAAGTTTAAAATACAATTTATAAATTTACAATTGAAATATAAAATATCAAAATTAATTATACACACCTATTAAATGTTTACATCAAGTAGATATAAAAGTTAAAATACACATGTTAATATAAATTTGAGTTGAACAATTGTTTAACTCAAATTTATATTTACATGTGTATTTTAATTTTGATATTTTATATTTCAATTTTATTTTAAAAATTCGATTACAGTTATAAAGCTTGAAAAAGTTCCAAGCAAGGAACGAAACGTCGTTATAATTAACAAATAAATGTTTACTTAAAAAGTCCTTTTTCCCGACAAATCAATTTTATATTTTCATTTATTTTTCAAGTTCATGAAAAACAACGATTAATTATACAAAAATTGTAATTTTTTCAGAAATGTGCATAATAGTTGTAAAGATGCGTGTGAAACAAAAGATACATCATACGAATTGATTATTCCCATTTCAAATACAAAATGTAAAAGAATAGTTTTGAAAAATATATTCGAAATGCAAACAAAAATATTTTTTATTGTGTATCATTATGACCGGACACAATTGTCAAGCATGGACCAGCACATCCAGCACAGCACAAAGCTGCAATATGCATGATGTTGCACAACAGACCAGCACAAACTAGCAAGAACGAGCACAAACCAACAAATTTTAGTGCAGGCGGAAGACAGTTTGCAGTTTTAAAGTAATTTTATCAATGCAAATTAATTAATGAAAACTAGTACACTAGATCGTTTCCGAACAGTTAATGCAGAATAATATTTAAAAGGAGGCATTTATTACAATAGAAAACAAAAATAATTATTTTGCATTTTGTACTTTAAATAATTCTATTTCAAATAAATAGAATCTCTCATTTTTCAGGAATTTCATATCTTGTCTACTAGGCGCTCACAAAAAATAGGGGCAATAACAGAACTACTCGGGGATAAAACTAAATTTTTGCTGTTTTAAATTCAGTTTCCATCAGTCGCCCTATTAAGGTATCTTGAGGTACCAAAAATACAAAAAGCAGATTAAGTTTTTTATAATGACAAAATCAAAGTTTGAACAAATAATAAGCCTTATCCGAGTTATTACAATATTACAACTGAGCTATAGGCATGAGTAAGCGAGAGAATCTATAATTTTAATCTGTTTATACTCCAGAATCATTCGAAAAATGCACGAATTCCTGTTAAAACCTATTTTAACACAATCTATTTTGCGTAGAAAATACCGTTCACGCGAGCGAAATCCCGGAAAAAACATCAGATATAATAAGTTTTTTTTTTATTTTTTAACGGGAAATTGGACTATTCAAATTTAATATAGTTAAACTAAATTAAAAAATTGCGACGTTTCGTTAAATGATTTCAACTAGTTAAAGGTATTATTTCAATTCTTTAAAAAAAAATGTAATTATTTCATTAACTAATTTGTATTTGTAATCATTTGAGCTCTGCCCGAAGAAGTTGAAATCATTTAACGAAACCTCGCAATTTTTTAATTTAGTTTAACTATGTTAAATTTGAATAGTTCAATTTCCCGTTAAAAAATAAAAAAACTTATTAATTATAATGGACGTGTACAATATTGAGAATCAGATATAATGTTAGTTTGACATTCGAGCACTATTTCTATAGACTCATCATATTAAAAATATATTTTTGTTACAATGCTGCTGGAAAAAAATACTGATTTTTATGAAAGATGAAAAGCTTTAAAACCTCTTAGCGAGCGCTGTTTTTGTGGAGATATTATGTAAGAAGGGTGCATGCAATTACCGTCTGTCGCTTCTGAGATATTCCGATATAAATTGAAAATATCGATGGATGCGCTGTAAAACACACATATTATGTATATGCGATGGAAACAGAATTCCTTTATGCGCATAAGATTACTTTTATAATAAAGATAGGAACTCATTTCTTGCAAACTTCACATATGAGGCCTTAAGGAAATATTAAGGCTTGTAGCTTTGAATACAAAAGAGCACCAGTGAAAACAACTTTACAGTTTTAAATGTATCAAAAAGAGAGATGAGAGATTTCTTGAACACACGGAGAAAAAGCGACATAATTTTAAAATTTAAAACTTTTTATTTATTATTTATAACAAGTATAAAAAGAATTGTCAAGCAAAAAAAAATATGACTGCGAAATCGGAAACCGCAGGGATCGAAATTTGGAAACATGACGATCTTGTTGTTCTGAAGGCTATATTAAATTTAAAGCTACTAGAATCGTAAAAATTTAAAATTTCCATTACGTCAAATCTTTCTGACGGGCAGACGTATATTATGAGAGTAATTAATTTTTATAACTTGATAAGTATGTTTGTCATAAAAGGTTTTCCAAAGCTTTTACACAACGTGTAAATCATAACAATACATTACGCGAATTACGTTTCGAAGGTGAAGAAACTAAACCCACTAATTAAACGATAAAGTTCTCTTGAGATCTCAAATTCAATTTCACTTGAGAGACTTACATAAGGAAGACAAGTTTCTGAATGATTTCAAGCATCCCAAGCCAGTCTGATTCAACCACAGCTCTCCTTAGCAATCATTATTAAACAACAACTGTATGTAGAAAACATGATTGCGCAGTAGAACCTAGAAGCTCTGTATCTGGCAGTAGAAAAAAAAAGGTTTTCTTGATTTTTACTTTTTAATGAAATTAGTTGCTTTGAGAACACTAATTCCACTATTAAATCGATTTTCCACGTTGAATAAACATTTGATAATCTACGCTAGAGTTCTTTAACAAGCACTTTTATAATGACATAAATATGCAGAAAAGTTGTAAAAATATTCTTGAACTTGATTTTTATAACATTTTTCGAGAAATCACAGCAACTACGATACCTCAAAATCTTTTCAAATTGCAATCAACTGAAGCGAAACTTTGCTGTACTATTTAATTTTAGAAAACGTCAAAAAAACACGTTTGCCCTGGTTTCGTTCGACTCTACGCACAGCGGTATATAAAACAAAAAGAAATAAATATATGTACAAAAGTGGAGACAAAAGGAAGCTTGATTATACACCGCAATTTAAATAAAATTAACACTAAATAAAGCAGTCTTAATTTTATGCAAATTGTTTACGCATTAATTTTCCAACAATTTGAAATGCTTAAATTTCCTCCGTCCTGTCACCAGATGAGAAATAGGCCTCTCCAAGCTACAAAATTGTGGAACTGTGTTTTTTTTTTACAAAAACTGTAACTGGAGATGGAGTTAAGGTCAACTCCACCTCTCCTTCGAAGGAGAATGAATAAATCTCCAGGAGGTCGTAAATGATCTCTAATAAACATTAACAAATCACATTGATTCCTAGACACGTTTTCATTGCAGCGTTTCGTTACACTTTTAATCTCATAAATCGAATTTGCCCTAGCGTACGAAAAGAAGTTTTATTTCCAAAAATAACTGACAGACAAGCAGTGATTTGCTATGGAATTGATACAGCGCGATCAGTTTTATATTACTTTACTGCACTAGTACGTAATTGGTGACTTTACATGCATGTAAATCAACTATTTTGTAGGAGGTATTGTCAGGGCCGGATTTACCCTAAGTGCTGCCCTGGGGCACCGTGAAAAATGCCACCCCATTACCTAAAGCGATATACAATTTTTAAATACATGAAATGATTTATTTATAGTTGAAAATGTTTTTATTATGAACGGAATAATTACACCAAAAATAATAATCGTATATCAAAAAAATTGTGGTCAAGCCAAAAACTTTCAAAAATTGTGAATAACAAGATACTTATTCTCTTTCCTAAAAATGTATGTAAAATTCTAGACACTAATCACACTTTTCGAAAAATTTTCTATAAAGTGTTTTTTTTTCTCATGTTCCAAATTTTGCCGCTCCTGGAAATTTACCGCTCTGGGCCCCTAGTACCCCTAGTGTAAATTCAGCGCTGGGTAGCGCAAATATATTTCAATGTAGATAAGGTGTTGTTCGTAAGCAGAGCAATGCAATATTGCGCCTGAGGCACGACCTTCGCTCGGCTCACCCTAATCGCAATAATGATTTTCAATATCACATCCGTAACGCATTTACGCACCCCTAACATCCTGCAGATTAGAAAGGGACAGGAAGTGGACAGAATGGTCAAGCTCACTCCTGACAATTAAGCGAACACAAATGGCTATGTAACGACCACATCTCAAAAACACGGGAAATACAAAGTCTGAATTTCAGTGAGTGTCGCTTCTGTGGTAATAGTGCATGAGTTATATTTCGTATTTTACGCGTTAACATTTTTGCGTTTTAAACTTATAGCTTTGTCCACGTAGATACAAGTTTGTTGTTTTCCTTAGGAGACTATAGAATAACAAGCAAAAACGACTTATTTAACGGGACTAACGACTTAGTTAACGGGAATAGTGACTTAATTTAACGGGGTCAGTGACTTATTTAACTGGGCTAGTAGTCTAGTATCTTATTTAAAGAGGCTAGTGACTTATTTAACGAGGCTAGTGACTTATTTAACGGGGCTAGTGACTTATTTGACAGAGCTAGTGACTTATTTGACGTAGCTAGTGACTTATTTGACGGGGCTAGTGACTTATTTGAGGGGGCTAGTGACTTATTTGACGGGGCTAGTGACTTATTTGACGGGGCTAGTGACTTGTTTAACGGGGCTAGCGAGACTTATTTAACGGAGCTAGTGACTTAATTAACAAGGCTAGTGATTTATTTAACGGGGCTAGTGACTAATTTAACGGGGCTAGTGACTTATTTAACGGGGCTAATGACTTATTTAACGGGTCTTGTGACATATAACGGGGCTAGTGACTTATATATGGTTATATATACTGCACCTATTTCTAAACAGCCATTAGTTAAAATTGGCGTTTAAATCATGTATAAATTGCGCACAAAATATATGTTGTCGCTAAAAATTTTAAGAAAATGCATAAAATATGTACTACTACCTGCATAAACACATCTTGTTATAACATGAGAACCACCAAACCAATTTTAATTTAATATAGCTAAAATCAGAACAGATATTGTACTTCTCTGGGAAAGAAAATTGCATGAAAAACGGTTCAGCGGATCCTGAACGTTTTATAAGACTAGAAAACTACTTTTTTTAAAGTGACTTGAGAGCGAAGCTGTATTTATATATTTGTCGTAATGGGAACTTAACGACGGACTACAGGATGCTGAATTGAATGCCTCAGAGACGGAAACACTGCTCTCAGATAGTGAACAGAGAAGGTCCAAAGGCGCTCGCATTAAGATACACTTCAGCACAGTATTTATAGAAAACTACTATTATTATCCGCGACTTCCACTCATTTTTGACACACGGTATTTTTACTTGATTGTAAGCGAGTAAAAAATACTCTAAACTTTGTGTTTGTGTATAAATTAAGATAAAGAAAATTAAGACACAATGATTTGAAACTATAAAAAAACAACCAATTTCGTCAGTTTTATTATTTAACTGGCTGTATTTACCCTCCTGTGCCCGTGAATGACAGCCTCCGGTAATGAGATATATTCTGAAACCCTCCCAAATATTTTTTCTACCTTTTCGTCCATCATCGCATCAAAATAGGTTGAACAGTTTTAGAGTTTATCGGGCTTAGACAGAAAGACAGCAAGCAGACATAGTTTTTTTTATACGCATGTAGATATAGCTTTTGTCTGCAACTATGAAAAATCCTAGTGCGCGCAATGGTTTATTTCTTTATAACTGCGGATCAAAAATTTGGCTATAGAACACATAAGTAGGGGGCCGATGGCATGAAACACAAATTGTGCAAGAACAGCTATAGTCCAGTCATTGAAGGTAAAATACGGCGATACTGCATAATTCTGCCAAACAGTACCAATTTGCAAAAAAATTGGATTTAGGTTCTACTTACCCTCTACCTCAAAGTTGACCCTGTAACGGGAGTTTCTATTATTCTGGGGGTGGATGCGCCACCCTTTGTCAGGGATGAAAAATGTTTCATTGAAAATAAGTCCGGGAATAGACTGACAAATTCTAAGCAACGTTTGTTCTATATAAACCATACGTTTGCAAAAAGTGTGCCCTGTTTTTAAAAATTCGCTTTAATGGTAGAGTTTAGGATTTCAATTAAAGTGTTAAATTACAAGAACAGAACTTTAATATTGGTATTAAGCGGAAACAAAAAAAGAAAAACGAGTCCATAATTTCGGTTGTCAGCGTATTCGGTCTATCCATTGTATGAATTGGGATATACAAATGACCACTCCGTCTTCATGACGTTCAATGAATACACTGTAAATCCATCAGAGCGCGAGGCTCTCTCATCGACCACCGACCCCTGCAGCAGGACTTCCAACTTCCCCCCTCCGCCACACACACAAACACCACATACGTACTGTATATTGTGCAGGAGGCCCGTCAGCCCCTTTGACTCATTAGGGCTAATGAAGTAACAAAATGGAGTTACGAACCATTTCTCAGTTTAATGAAAAGGCGAGACTGCGGTCTCATTCAGTTTCTATACATGAGTGAAGACTTGCAAACAAAACGCTCAATACATCATGTATATAGGATGTTTTTTTAAAGAGACCTATAGTACTTACAGCCACTTAGAGCGGGAAGTTGAAAAGAATGAAAAGAAATCATGATTTATATTGAAAAATCTCAAAAAAAGCTAATTAGTACAGATTACGTAATATATTTTTTGCACAATCCCCTATAATAAAATTAGAGTTTAAAGAAACTAAAACAATACGCTTTTATGAACTAAAAAATGCAAAATAATTTGACAACAAAATTAGCTTTACTGTAAAAAGCTCTACGTTTACAATTACTTAAATGAAAAATGTATTACCGATATTAAGCACTCCACGCTTTTTACAGTAAAGCTAATTTTGTTGTCAAATTATTTTGCATTTTTCAGTTCATAAAAGCGTGTTGTTTTAGTTTTTTAAACTCTAATTTTAAATATAAGACAAAAAAACACTATGCATTTGACTATGGGGTAGGCAACGCAACGTACGTCACTGTACAGCGTCTTAATTTGCTTGCTGTAATTTTTCAAGTGTTTTAATCCTAAAGGTCCTGATCAGGATAATTAGGCAAATTTATTAAATTATTGTATTGTCATCGGTCCTTGATAAGTGTGCAAAGTTTTAGTTTAATCTGACGTTTTGAAGTAGGTGAATCTCACGTTCAAAGATTCCTTTACAAACAAATAAACAATCAAACAAACAAACAAACGTACAAGTGAAGCTAACAAAAGGCATGTACGGTGACCCATGACGCACCAGTAATATAATTGATTACACCAGTAATATAATTGATTACACATTGATTACAGTAATATAATTGATTAATTGATGACATTAATGTCTACCGCAGTTGTAGACGAAAAGTCAGGTAGAAATACCAATGGACCACGGCGTACAAGCCCGGAAACCAAGAAGGTTTACAAAAAAATGGCTGTTAAATACTATTATATAAATACTATTTATACAAAACATATATACTATTTTTATAAAACTTGGGAAAAACGGGATAAGCCAAAATGGCAATCTAAAAAAATATACATTTAGAAATTCAATCTTAAATTTGTTTCACTTTTTTGTTTATTTGTTTGTTTTTGCCGAACATCCAGTAGGTATGCAAACAATGGAGCATCATATATTCAAGATAAAAAGTAGAGAAATGAAATGAATTCAGAAGTCTCGATATTCATTAAGATTTTCTTTCAACGTAGTCAACCGGAAAATTAGAAGCCGTATAGCTTATTTGTCTCCACTAACAAATAAAGGTCGAAGGGATTTATATTTAAGTGGATTATATTTAGAACATTCCATTTTATCGCATTAAGAGAGATTAATACAGCAGCGGGATTCTTTCAAAGAGTTGTTTGAAATGCATCTCGTTATTTATTACACGAAACATTAACTAACAAGTTAATAAATAACAAGATTTTTCTGTTTTTTAAACTAGGGTTTTAAGCTGGCAGTCTACAACGACCATTCTTTTTGCTCGTGTGGTTTTCAAAACAAAATTTTAAAAATGAAGCAGATATTGTTGCAAATACACTTTTCATTTTATTGCAAAAACCTTTTAATTGTACAATTAAAAAATGTCAGCAATGGCAAGATTTGCGGGTCGTTACCCATGCGACTAAAGACCCCGCGGCTGTCCTGCTTAAGCGGTATAAAAAAGAAGTTATTGATTCGTACACAAGAACATGCTTACATATAGTTATATATAAGGACCATACTGAACCAATTTTAAAGCGTACTCCTTTTGGCGTAAAATGGGCTTTGATATTATTATATATTTACTTTTTTTTCTCTTTTTTGTCCTTGGTAATTAATATAAAAATAAAAATAATATTAATTTTTATATTATTATATATTATTACAATGACGAAAGGAGGTCGAGTAGTGAGAGAAAGTCGGGAATCTATGTTTATATATGTGACCGGTTTTTCACACAAATTGCACTGTAAAAGTACGTTCTAATTTCCAACTTCTAGCTAGCTCGCTTTCCTACCCACAAAATATGATACCTAGCTAGCGTAAACCGAAGGGCCTCTTAACCTGAATATTTGAACTTGAAATCTCCTTCCAGAATAGTTCAAGAGTTCCTGATAAAAAATTACACGATGTCTGTAAATGCTACACTATATATTTTGTTTTGTCAATTGAAATGTAGTATATTTATTTGACCCAAAAAAAGTATTTTAACGAAACAAATTGTTACTTATTTAAATTATGCAATTTTCCTCAATACGTTGCGCTCAACCAAAAATATACCTACTTGTAGTGTTAATGAAAATGTTTATAATTTCTCAGTCAATAACTTATTTCATTCATACATTAGAATGAAATAGAATAGAATAGAATACATTGTATTATCCGAAACAGCCAACAAGTAGGATTCGTCAAATCAAATACAATTTAAAAATACATCATAAAATTCATTAGCGGAATGTATAAACAAGCTTTAATTAATACTGACTTAAGCACTATTTTAAATTTAGAAAATGGTAATATTTTCATGTCAGTAGGAAGACAGTTATAGTATTTTAAAGCCGAATAATCAGGGCTATTACGAAAAAGACTAAGGTTAGGTTTGGGAAGCAAAATTGAGTCTTGATTACGCGTTTGGTAACTATGCATTGCACTGTGAGTTATTGACTGAGAAATTATGAACATTTTCAATAATACAACACGTATATTTTTGGTTGAGCGCAACGCATTGAAGAAAAATGCACAATTTAAATAACTACTAATTTGTTTCATTAAAATACTTTTTTTTTTGGTACTTTTTGCAATTTACACAATTTGTGTATCGTATTTAAAATGTATATTACATTTCGTACAAATATCCTTTGGGGGTTGATAAAGCACAGGGTATAAATTTCAAATACATTTCTGCAAATTGTAAATTAATAAACAGACCAATAAACTTAAAAACGCACATAGCTGCTCATAAAACAATAATGTCCGTAGAGCTGCCATTTTGGGATATCAGAGTTATTTTTTATGACAGCAGTAAAGAAAGTTATGCTGTATTAAAATGTTTTCAGTAAGTCTCAGATCTTTGAACAAAATTCTGAAAATAACGTAAAATACTATAATAAAAAAAGCTCGATAAAACAGCTTAGCGATCTTTAAATATAGTTTCTTATTTATGGAATATCGAGAAGGGTTGGATGATATTTTTTGCAGACTTCCTGTAAAATAGCTCTTTTTCATGCATGAATATCGGTCGTGAAATTACCTATTTAGAATAAATGTAGGCGATGCAATTTTATTTACACTCGGGTGCAGCCGGGTCTATAGACCTAAACTGTCCTCAAGAAATAAGTTCAGAATATCGAAATAAATTAAATTTTCACCCGGACGAGTCGGCATCGTCAGTAACACAACATTTCTTATTTTATTCTCTACTGTTGCGTCCATTTTAATGTTAATTGTGAGTTTTAGCAGGAAAGTGGAACAGGCAAAAACATCAAAATATCGATTATTACTTTTGCAACGTTTCGGCCTTTATTAGGGCTTTTTCAGGCATCGTAATTTAAAGATAATTAATGTACATCCTCTAATTGAAAAAATGACTATTGTAGAATGAAAAAATATTTGGATAAGCCAAAGAAAAAACTATTTTTATTTTAATTTTTAATTGTAGAATACTGACAGTATATAAATAAATAAATACTGTCAGTATTCTACAATTAAAAATTAAGATAAAAATAGTTTTTTCTTTGGCTTATCCAAATATTTTTTCATTCTACAATGGTCATTTTTCAATTAGAGGATGTACATTAATTATCTTGAAATTACGATGCCTAAAGAAGCACTAATAAAGGCCGAAACGTTGCAAAAGTAATAATCGATATTTTGATGTTTTTGCCTGTTCCACTTTCCTGCTAACACTCACAATTTCTTATTTTATTTTCTTGCTAAAATATTTCGATTATAGATAAATATTATTAATTACACAAAGAATAAATCAAATAAATGTGACAAATACAGTTAATAATTTATTATTAGGCTTGTTTTTGTGTCATAGTTTATTACAGAAACAGACAAATGGCCTGCGCCTGGCCATTATGGATGTAACCATTAATATTGATACCAATTCACTATATTCATTCGCGTACGCTGAATTTAATTATGGGGCTATTGACGTAGATATTTACTAGCCGCATTTACCCGCTGTCGTCCGGTAATGACAGCTCCTTGTTCATGCTAGCATAACGAAATATTAGGTTAATACGGTTAGTATAAAATAATTAATTGACAAAAACATAGCAAACAGAAAACTATGTCATCGATACCCTGCTCGCGACAGGCTGAATGAATGAGGTATAGGTGAACGAATACAGCTTTATATTTTACAATAATAAGTCGGAAATAAGAAATAAAACATAGCCTATATTTTACTTGAATACCTACATCAACTATATACAGACATTTTTTTTTTTCAAATAAATCTTCAGCGGAGCTAACAATTTTTATTTTATACAAATACAATGTTTGTACAATTATTATACAATTTTTAATTCGCAGCAGGAATTCAAAGCAATATTATTTTGATTTGAAAAAGCTTAAAGCACAATTTCATAAAGTTATAATTGATATCTATAAAAAAAGTTGCTAAGTCAGTATATACGAAACTTTTAATCATACTTTTGTCAACTTTAGAAAGAGTTCGAGTTTAAATTTAGCTCACGAAAGAATAAAATAATCTAATATTATCACAAAAACGTAAACAATATTCTGCTATATCGCTAATTTTGTTTTTTTCAATAAAATTTCTTTTCATTGTGTTTACTGTATATCTGTAAGCTATTGTCAACTTGGAACATCTTATATCAGGAGTATTAGTAATGCTTAGTTTACTTTCAATATATCACCCAGTCCTACGTTCGAACTTTGTTTGCCAAACAAAAAAGTTTGTCAATAAAATTTATCAAGATTTTCTTTTTGTACCGTTATACAGTTTTTATATTATCTTTCTTTACCCACTAGATTAACGCAGCCACTACAAATATTTTAATACGCACGTATAGCTTGATTTATAAGTCGCTTGATAACAAAACTTGCCGATATTAACTAAATCCAAAAGTAGATTCAAGGTCACTAGGATACCAGAAGGTTGAGTGTAAGAGGTTATAAGCATGGTCATGTCTGTGATTGGCATAAATGAACCAGAACCGAGGATAAGAAAATTTGTTAGCTTTTTTTTGTTTAGTTTTGTAACATTTATTGTTAAATACTTTTCTGTCACATTATAGATTTATTTATTGCTAATTACGATTTTATGAAGATCAAATAAAAGTTCAAGTAAGAAGTTATATTTATATGAGGAAGGTTCCTCATCTGACATATTTTTTTTTGTAAAGAAGTCATCTAATGTCTGTTTCGTTCAGCAAACTACTGTCGATAGCAAGATATTGCATTAATGACACTTCGTCTTGCCTTTGAACTTCTCATTTGAATCAGTTTGTATAAATTGATCCATAATATACGTTATAAGTGGCTTTTTTTTATAAATCGCGTAATACTGAAACAGTATTTAGCGGAGCAGCGTAAAGCGAGGCCTTACTGTATTATTTCTAACAAAAGTTATCTTTTCTAAAAAGACGCAAAAAGTGCTTGCTACAAACTATTTAAATTTTGACAAGAAAACTATATAGTTTCCACGAGACACTTTTTACAGGTATATGAATAATGCAAATTGTTGACTAATAAATAGAGCTGCATTTTATTAGCTTACGTTAAAAATAAAATCCCGAGTACAATTACGTAAGGATTCATTAGTCAAACAAGTAGGGCAATTTTTTCTGCTGCAGGGGGAATAAAAACCAAACTCATCTCAACAACAAAATGCACACAGAATAAAGCTTTTAATGCTAGTTTCATCAGCTTACCGTACGTCTGTGAAGATAGAATAACCGATGTGATGTACTTAGAACATTATACAGTGGTCAACGAATTTTTGGTATGATGTTACTCATTTTAAGTAAATGTTTAATACGGTATAGTTCGTAATAGGAATGTCAGAAGTGCCAAAAAGTATCGATATATATCGTATCGACATTTTTTTAAGTATCGATATCGGTACCCATATATTTTATATATCGATATACCGGTACAATTTTAAAGAGAACGTTGGCACTCGAACAAATTTAGTATACATATTGGCTAGCTTAATATATTCACAAATAGCAATTAACGAACATTACTTCTAATAAATCAAGTAATAAATAATTATCTGAAATCAAAAACAACGATAAGAATTTGTTTTAATTTATTAATCAAACATCTAATACATTTAGGAGCAGATAATTTTAAAGATTAATAGAACAATATTATTACTTAATAAAGCCAGGGATGGCGAACCTTTGGCAAGCGCGCCACAGGTGACATGCGACAGAAAATTGTTGGTATAGCATGAATTGAGGTGTAAATGGGAATAATTAAAAATATTCTAGATGTTGTAGAAACGAAATGGAATATTGCATGAATATCTATTTTGACTCTTTATTATTCCGAAAATAGCGAAAAATCCGATGAAAAAGAAACGTGTTTATATGTGCTTTATTCACTGTTGTTTTTGGAACGCACTTAAAAGTATGTTCCAAAAGGATTATTTAAAAACACGTTTCTTTATCAGTGGAGTTTTCAATATTTTTGGAATAATTAAACGGCCATAGTTAGCCACGGTAGTACCTACATATAAGTGTTGTTACTGGAAAAAAAATATCGGTTTTCGATACTCGGAATTTTATATCGATATATGAAATATCGCCCAAAAATATTGACATATCAAATAAAAAATATCGATATATCGATATTTTTTCGACATTCCTAGTTCGTAACACTGAATAAACAGAATAATAGCTACCGTTTGTTATATAATTGTTGACAAACATTCATTGTTACATTTATTTTTTGAACTGTCACCGTCGGGACTCAAACCCGAATCTTTCCACTTTCGCGGCGGAATGAGTTATCAGTTACTCTACGGTGCGATATCTCTACAGTTAATCTTTCTTAATAAAGCAAATCGCAACACTAAATTCACATCATGCGAGAGCTCATTTTAGCTTCGGTAACGCTAGCCCTGCGCGCGAAAATACCATCTGGTACAAAGAATACAGATCAAGGAGAGCCAATAGGTAGGGCGTATCTACCGTGTATCAAAAACACGACGAACCGCATCGGTAACCTTCTGAAAAAATACAACATAAAAACTATATATAAATCAACCAAAAAGATTCAGGAGTGCCTAAGATCGGCGAAAGATACAAGAGACCCTTTGGCAACACCGAGAATATACCGCGTTCCTTGCACCTGTGGTTCAGTGTATATTGGGACAACAAAATGCACTATAAAGACTCGTATAGTAGAACATAAGAAAAGCTAGATTTGGCCACGTTGAAAAATCTGCAATAGCCGAACACACATTAACGCTGGACACCCACAAGATCCCCTTCGAAGATACCAAGGTAGTGAGTTACTATCCGCGCAGGAAAGCCATAGAAATACAAAAACACACGCAAAATTTCAACCGAAAAGAAGAAGGCCTGCACCTAAGTAAAACTTGGACACCAGCACTGAGGCATACTAAGCTAATGAACCCAACGTCCAATCAGAGAATAGCGAACTACGACCGAGTAGAGAACGCACCAGCGGTGCATAAAATATTCAATAGAAAATCAAGGTCATACTAACTTTTGATTAAACAATATTCAATTTTCAAGATTTTTAATGTAATTTTTTGGAACTGGGCTATACTATCGATATTCTGTATTTTAGCGTACCATGTTAGATTTCTTACAAGAGGGAAACCAATTTGTAACCCGGGAAAAGCTGCTCGAGGTTAGTGCAATGTACCAGGTATATATATTGTACATCAACAGATACGTGACCGACAGCGACAAATAAGATCATTACGTGGACACAAGAAGTCTCTCAAGCGAATGTAATACGCTTTAGTGGCGCGTTACTTTTATAAATAGGACATGAGGACACATTGAATATAAAGTAATGGACATGCAATTCATGTGACGCCACCGTGAAATCGCCACCATGCAAGGTACACCGTGTCCAGGAACGATAGCTATCGTTGGCTTAGACTACAATCCAGCCAACTTGACTTATACCACAATTTTGATGTTGATGCCATTAGTTAAAAAAATTAGCGTTTAAAAAAACTAAAACACGCTTTTATGAACTAAAAAATTCAAAATAATTTGACAATTTTACTGTAAAAAGCGTGGATTGCTTAATATCGGTAATAAATTTTTCATTTAGGTACTAGATTTAAGTAGATAGCACCCTACGCTTTTTACAGTAAAGCTAGTTTTGTTGTCAAATTATTTTGCATTTACATTTAATCTGCGGTTTTCAAGTGGGTGAATTTCACATTCAAAGATTCCTTTACAAACAAACAAACATATAGGTGAAGCTAATAAAAACGTGTTAATAACAATCCTTTTCATACTTTAGCAAAGCAAACAACATCAAAACATAACAGGTTTTCTTTAAATCGTCTCACACGTAAACCAAACATGCTATTTATAAAGAATATGTTCTGTTCTTTTTGTCCTGAATTGATAGTTCTGGAGTTATCAAGTTTGTAGACTAAGCTAACGATATTATATTGTACCAATATACAAGGCTTGTTAAAATTAACGTAACCCTCAGTTTTTCTGTTATAGTAATTTTTATTACTATTGAATCAGTGCCGGATTAAGCCAGCGCGGGGCCTGTAGCAAATTCTGTCAAAGGGCCCTTGGTTTGCTTTAGGTTCTCAAGTTTAGGGTATTAAATAAAACAAAACTGTTACAAATAAACTTTTCTGGATTTAATATGGGCAAATTTAGAGATAACACTTTCAATATCGACTTCTTTAATAAAATTTAAATAGTTCGCCTGTTTTCTCGAAATACTTGATTTTAATATAATATCGATTATAAGCATTTCGAGAAAACAGGCGAACTATTTAAATTTTATTAAAAAAGTACAATCTCGGCTACGTAAACTCGCAAAATAAATGTATACCTATATAAAAAATAAAAATCTGGCCGCTTGAAGGGTAGAAATGTGGTATAGATGCTAGTCTAAATATATCGATTATAATTAAACATTAGAACATTAACGTTAAAAAGTTCGTAAAATACCTACTTATTTTTACGATTTCACGTGACGAAATCGAGTTTTATAGATTTTCAAGTGGAAGTGAGGCATAGCCTAAGCGCTTCGCGTTTAAAGCATGCAAGATATTTTACGCTCCTATCTAAATTAAAATTTTTTTATTGCGGTCAGACAGGCGTTGGAGCGCGGGGTCCCCAAATTCGCGGGGCCCGTAGCATTTGCTACTCTTGCTACGTGGCTAATCCGGCACTGATTGAACTAGAAGCACAAAATTTCTGTTTTTCTGATCAAACCAGGGTAAGCTTTGAAATCACTAGATTCTCGTGAACGAGTATGACGAAGATCTAGACATACATTCTGCTGCCTGCATTCTCTCTTCAAAGGAACCATTTGATGTTCTGGGGAGGAGTTTGCTTCGACGCCCGCATAGAGTTATAGAGATACTGCTGACAACTACTCCAGGCCTACATCATATTTCAAACTTGGACTTTTTAAATATTTTGCATGACATATATTAAAGAAGGAGAGTTTCTAGATTTCTTGTCCGTCTGCTGTTTATTAGTGTATTTGCCATATGGCAACATACACTATTGGCATCGGTCGGATGGCGGGACCTAGGAGTCGGACCAAAATTTCTCGACGTTTCATAACCTCCTAAACACTTTGCCACCATTTTTAAAAATGTTTATATATGTATATATATATATATATATATATATATATATATATATATATATATATATATATATTATATATATATATATATATATATATATATATATATATATATATATGTGTGGGTGCTACAACTTTCGAAAGAGTTGATTGATTTTAACGAAATTTTGTCCACATGTTGGAATCTACCACCGCAAGAACCCTATTTAAAATGGGCCCAATCGGGCCTTTTTAAGGGTAGTTTTTAGGGGTTGAAAAAAGTTTTTGGGCCCAAAAATATCTAAAAAATTCTCAGAATCGTTTCAAAATTGAAATTTAACCCGTTAATAGCAATTAAAAAGTGCTCCTAAAATTTTAATAAAATCGGCTCGACAGGACCGGATTTACAAATTTTATGAAAACACCAGTTTGCAAATAGTGAATTATTTGCTGAAAGGTGTATATAATTTAGTATAGAGGTTCGATTGATAATAATATTGCAACTGAGAAAAAAATGTTCTTTTAAGGGGTGTATTAAGGAGTCAAATTTTTTATTTTGCCCAAAAAAACAACTTAAGTTCGCATAATAAAGCCACACTGCCTGTATAAGCAAATACACTATATTGTAGGCAGGGTTTTGGCACTGCGACCCGGGTTTATTTATTTTTTGCTTTATATAATCACTTCACATAGATAAAATTATAACACAAATTTTTGTTGTAATTTCATTTCGCATCATCAGTCGAAAAAGAATAAGCATATACGGTATAAACCTTTTACTCGGTTATGCTCGGGTTAAGATAGAATTTGAGTTAATACCAATATTAAAAAGGAAATGAATTTAAAGGCAGCATTGAGTATTGATGATTACAAATTACAACAGACAGAACTCGTATCATTACTATACTATTTTTTTGTACTATCTAAAAACCATAAAATAAAATAAAACCTTGCATACATATATATAAAACGGGGACACAAGAAGGATATATTAAAATTGAACCTCTCAATAATTGAAATTATAAATTTTCTAGTTTATAGAATTGAAGCTCATGATTTAAAAAATATGTTTTTAATAATAAGAAGAAATTTAGTTATCGACGTAAATGCCAATCAATTTAAAGTGAGTATTAACGCAGTTTTCCTGTCTTTAAATAAAAAATATGATTTTTTTTCAAAAAAATAAATGCAATGATACGAACAATTTGCAAAACAAAACCACATAAGTAGTAGTTTATTATGTTGTCTAGTATTGAGAGTATGCCTTTTGTGCAAAAAATAATCACAAAACACAAAGCTTCGTCCAGTTTGTAAGAGCTTTACTGATCTGCAGGCATCATGTATATTGTATGAATCCGAGAGAGAAATCCTCCCTTTGATGAAGCAAAAATACAATACAAGTAAGTTCTGTCGTATTACACTATTTATCCAGCTTTTATACAAAATGATCCAGACAGAGAATAGTTTGATTATATTTACTGACCATATTTTTTATTATAATTATTATCTAATATATAAAATTCTCGTGTCACGGTGTTTGTTGCCAAACTCCTCCGAAACGGCTGAACCGATTTTGATAAAATTTTGTGTGTTTATCGGGTAGGTCTGAGAATCGGTCAAAATCTATTTTTCATACCCCTAAATGTTAAGAGTGCTCCACCCCAAATTTTTTTTTATTTTTTGGACAAAATTATTTATTTTTATTCTTTCATGATTCAGCATTGAAAAATACATTTGATTCTAAATTTCCACCTTTATACGATCAACCCCTGATTTTTAATCGCGATTTTTACATTATTCTGTTCCATCCACAGATCCACAAGATGGCAATCGAATATAATCATTGTAGTATACTATAATTTGCATGTATAGTTCTATCGACCAATCAGTTATCCGCGCCAGGTGTCTTCCGTTGTCACTTTTCAACCAGCAAACATCATGGAGTAGGGGTGAGAACGAGGCCGGCTTCCTTTCTCTCACTCACTATACAGTTTTCGTCCTTTTTTTTTTGGTTTCATTTGTGTCTCGATCGTAGCAGTGACTGTTATACGTATAATAATTATAAATTCGAGCGAACGAACGGAGTGCGTGAGTGAGTAATGAAACAAATAAATATAAATTCGAGCGAACGAACGGAGTGAGTGAGTGAGTAATGAAACAAATAATTATAAATTCGAGCGAACGAACGGAGTGAGTGAGTGAGTAATGAAACAAATAATTATGAATTCGAGCGAACGAACAGAGTGAACGAGCGAGTATTGAAACAAATAATTATAAACTCGAGCGAACGAACAGAGTGAGGTGACCGAGTATTGAAACAAATAATTATAAACTCGGGAGAAAATCTGAATAAGTGAGTAATGAAAGAACCCTAACTATTAAAATCCTAATAAAAAATTGAACTTAATAAGGCGGAACAAAGTTCGCCGGGTCCGCTAGTTTTATTATGAAATTAAATTTAAAATTTGCGAATCAATTTATAATTTTTCAATTTCATATACAATTGAGATAAACACACAAGTTTTTGTAGGTAGATGTGATCCCGGATGTAAATTTAATTTGTTGTTTTGAAAATCTTCCTAACGTAAGAATCAATAAAACACAGCGATAGTAATGATACAGTGCGACAAAGGGGGGATGAGCAGTAAGCAAAAATAACGATGTGCAATAGGGCGAAGCCGGACTGAGCAGCCAGTATGAAATAAAAATAACTTTTTCAAATATAATTACAAAATGTGCGCAGAAAATAAAATTGTACATGTAAAAACACGCTCAATATCAATATCTAAAATATTCAAAAAGAATATTCGTTGTAAATAGGATAAAAGCAGAGGGAAAGTATACACGGAATATATATTTTAAAGTGTGTATCGAGTTACCCGAAAAGTGGTTACACTCGCATTTATCTGCATGAAGGGGAGAAAGAGGGGCTAAGTGTTTACAAAGTAGCAGTAGAATACTGTTCAAACGATTAATTTGACGTCCTACAAAAAACTGCATGTAAACATTGAATAATAAGAATACATAAAAGTTTGAGATATTCTGATTGTCACAATTATTCATGAAGAGCATATCACCAATATGACAAATCTATTCTATCTAAAAGGAGAATATATTTTAGAGTTAGACAAACTTAAAGGATTTCATGTGGATCAGCCGATAGAGTAGAGTCTAAGGATAATGTGAACAACCCATAAGTCGTCAAAACTGACATGTTTTTGCCTGCTGATCAATGATTTGCGCGGATTTCGTGAAAAAAAACCACTCGTGTAGTTTACTCTACCCACTTCAAAAGTGAAACTTATTTATGCAAAATCTACATACGTCTGGCAAACTCTTTTTACTATCTAAAAGTTTTAATTTGATAGTGCTCCTGGCGTCATCTTTGAATTTCTACAAACAAATTTTACTTGAAAAAAAAAGTTTACGTGATAGGATTTTATTTCGACTTATCTCTTTAATTCAAATCCTCCAAAAGGTAAAATGAGGGGGGAGCACTTTAGACGCACGCAGTATAATATGAAATTTGTTTATCATGTGGATATACTGTTGTAATTTTTCGTCGGATGAATCCAATACACTCTACCGAGTGCAAAAAATGTTTCAATCTAAAAATAATAAAACGTGTAGTTATAACACCTCATCGTGAAGTTTAATTAACATATTTTTAAATAATGCTGAAGATTCGTTCATCAAACCAACAAGCACGAGGCAACGCATTTAAGAGGTGCGGGTTTTCCCCTTTTCCATAACACGTATACATAATTGACAAACTCATACAAGTAAGCATGCAATATTAATCATTTCGGGAACTGCTTGACGGGTTTCTACGCAATTGAGTTATCTGCATGTAATTCAAGATGGTTGGCGAGAAGGAATCTTCATGCTTATGGTGCAAGTAGGGGGAGTATTCAACAGCCAGAAGGAATATTACCCACTGTAGATACAATCCACTAAAACAGGAGACGTGTTTAGGAGTGACAGACAGAACACAACAAACTAACTCGATGATTTCTGCACCGCGTCCTGTTAAATCGAACGCCAAATCTAACGTCGAAAATTCCGTTTCAGGCCATATTTAAATATCTTTCGGTAAGTTTAGGGTCGCCATCTCTAAAATTTGGCAAACCCCGGATTTTAGAGCCCAGAACTCGGACATGTCAACAGGTTTTTTTAAACATAGTCAGTGTAATAAAAAACAGTTGAAAATGTCATAAATCACCTTTTTATTTATTTTCAGATCTTAAAATTAAATTTAGTCATCTTTTATCATCATTTTAAATGTACCTAACAAAACAGAATCTCATTACAGTTTGTTACAAATTGTTTTAATAATCAGTTAGAATTTATTTATTCTGAAATTTTTAAACCCGGACTACAAATGAAGCCCCGCCCAGACGTTCCCCGGATGCCCTCTAAACTAGGCCAAATCCGGGGAAACCCGGACGGATGGCAACCCTAGGTAAGTTGTATATGTTTTAAATCGTGCATAAGTATCCAAAAATAGTCTAAAACCCCGGAAAAAGTGTCTGGCTTTTTGCAAATATATTTAAATGAAGTTGCTATAAAAATTTCTGTGTGAATCAATCACTAATTTTTTCATTTTTGAAAATTCAACTTTGGGGTATTTTGGATTAATGTTAACCCCTCCAAAAGTGTCTGCCTCATTTATTTATTTATCTAAAATCAACTTGACTTTCGAATAGTACTTGTTGGCTTTTGAATCACTCTTTTGGCACAAATTTTCTTTAAACCTTTCCTGTATGCGCAGTACCTGGCGTACCCAGGTAGGACAGGCAAACACTCATTTACCTAAACATTTTACCTATATATACTATTGTATAAAATTTCAACCTGAATCAAATACTTCATGAAACGGGTGTCATGAGCTGCCCGACTATGAGTTGCTATTGTAATTATATCTAGCGTATACTTGCAATGAGGCACTATGTGAGAACTGCTAAACGTGACATATTTGAACGTATCTGAGATACACTACAATCGTATACATAGACATTAAGTAACGTGAAGTGCGTGTACAATATGAAGAATTCCCTGAAGACAATATAAAACGAAAAGTTTATATTATTTCACTGCTGTGAAAGTTGATATCACGTTATTTACAATTGCTACTTCGACTTCGACGGGAACTAAATTGAAATTTGCATAAAACAGCAATATATGAAATTTTAGTAACACGTTGTAGATGTATTAAGAAGGTGAAAAATATTCACATTCGAGCGGTGTTACCAGACTTTGAAAACAAAATTATGTGACCAGAGTAGAGTTGGGTAACTCAGATCTGAATCGGTTCAAAGAGCCGACTCCGACAGAAGATCCGTGAGAGCCGACTCACTTTTTTTTGAGCCAACGGATCCGCATAGCTCAGTGAAACACTTAACACACAGAAGCACATTTTACACTTACGTATCAGTTCTCGCTTTGATGCATCTGGCTATGCATTTTTGATTCTATACAGGTCGTGATATGATTGACTGAACTAGGTAACTCAGTGGCAGGCTGCAGTAACATATTCAGAACTCGGCTCTTTTTGAACCGGTTCAGTGAGTCGGCTCACATACGGGATACAGATGCAAAGATGCAGATCACTAAAAAGACCCGTTTTTCCCATCTCTAGACCAGAGCCGTAAGATTATAGCTCAGGACTGAAAATCATAGTACCTACGCCATACGAAAATTAGAAATACGCGTTTCGGGATTTGAAAAAAAACGTTCGAATCAGTTCTGAAATAAATAATTATCGAATTAAAGAAATATTCTAGACAATTATGATTCATGGATTATTTATTTATCACATTTTAATATAGAACTAACCTAATACCATATAAAAAACCACATCCAAATAGGTTCACCCGTTTAAGAGCTACAGTGTCACAGACAGATACACAGACAGACATACACACTTAGCGGTCAAACTTATAACACGCCTATTTTTGCGTCGGGGATTAAAAATAGACACGAAACTTATTATTTTGATCATAGGTATCAAAATAATAAGTTTCGTCTCCTAGTGTCAACAAAAATTTTTAAATATTGAAGTAGAGATAAAATTTTTAAATTGGCATTCAAGGAAAATATATATATTTAGATGAAAAATTGTCCGAGGACTTAGGATCAATAAGAATTTATTTATTCTTTCATCAGGCGTCTGCCTGATGAAAAAATAAATAAATTCTGAAACGTCGCGATAAAAAAAAAAATTTAGTATTGATTTATTGATCCTAAGTCCTCGGACAATTTTTCATCTATTTGAATAGCCAGGATCGGAACAATCTTTGAAATATATATATATTTAGATATAAATTATTAATTAAAATTCCGGCACATAGTTTTTGGGTGTACATAGCACATAGTTGAAGAAGTATGTAATTTGTATTATAATTATGAGACGTCTGGTAACACTGCATGGTAATCTTGAAAATGAAGATAAATTTGGATTCTGTATTGATTTTGTAATTTGTTGCGAGTAATTGTTGTAAACTTTCTGGAGACAAATCAAAAGGTCACGTGATTGAATATTTGAACCTACTGACGATCATTAGAGTTCGATTAAACAGAAATTAAGAGGTGATGACGCATAAACCCATGTACAAGTATTCCATTAACGACTTAACTATCAACGGAAGGTACGCTTGTCGGAAATTCAACAGTGAATTACTTATATATCATACAAACACACGCATTACCGGGAACTGATGCCATTAATTTCAGTATAGATTTGTTGTCGAAGTTGAAATTTAAGTGGTACCAACTTCCGCCATGTATATTCTGAAACGTCACTGAGTTTTGGATGAAGTGAGGTGCGGAGATACATCGAGAATTTCACAATACTGAAACTCCCATCAGCACTTAACGCAGCACAATGAACTGAAGTACTTGATTCCAAAAGGAAACTCAATTGCGTCATGGTTTTTGAAGTAAAATTTCTTTTGGTACGGTAGGGTAAAATCGATTAATGAGATTGAAAATGTTACGAAACGCCGTAAAGAAAAAGTGTAGGGATCAAACCATGAGGAACCCCGTCATTGCACGTATATCTTATATCTACCATAAAATTAGCTGTGTGGTATTACGCTATGGTGGGTGATAGCTATAGAGGCTGCCTCGTTTGCAAGAGGTCATAGACTCGAATTCGGCAGTCGGCGTCTTTTGTTTTGTTTTTTTACAATTAATCATTTCATATTCCACCTACATTATTTTTACATTTTTTCAATTTTGTTATATACCTGTCCTTTCAGAAGACGAGCATAAATTATATAAATAAGTTCCTAATTTATAAATCGCGAATAACGCCAACAAAAAATTCACCAAATCCATTCGTCAAAAATTGCGACCTATAGAGGTTGAACAAATCAACTAACAACTGATATTCACAATTTTAAATTAAAATTTTAGAACTTATTATGAACTCAAATTAATTTAAAGATATTCCCGTTTTATAGAACATTATCTCCTTTTTCCAACAAGCTATAATTAGAATTGATTTTTTTAAAAATTAACTTAGATAATATATAAGGCAGTAATATCGACTCGGTGTGTGTAATTGAAAATATTATTGGGAATTAGATTTAGATAATCCTGGCAGTTGATCATTTAAAATAAGCAACGCCAAATTTGATTGGATTATCAACAATGGTTAGTTAAATTCCACATACACTTCTCATGCAAATGGCAAGACTTGCAGTAGAGCAATTAGATTTGACGAGCAGCGAACACGATTAGGTAACTGATATGATTGCTGGAGTGTACACAGAGCACTTTGTGTTGGCGGGCGGAGGACAGCGTGATGCATGCAAAAGTAAATAATGTGTTTGCGTAATTGAAACCGTTCAATAACAGACACACACAAAAATATATATTAATTATATACAGATTCATGTATTAGATATAGGTACGAGAGAATTTATTTTATGCAAAACACATATTAATACCATTAAGGCTGTCGGAACGCTCTTAATTTAAGTCACGCTACGAGGCTAAAAAATGCTGTTACAAGGGTGTCGCTGTCAGTTGATTACTCTAATTTTTGAAAATATTTAAAAAACTTTTCCGAAAAAAAAAAGTCACTTTAGGTTTGTGATGGAACAATTCTGTGAAATAAGTACGAATAAGGTCGTAGTGTGACACTGAAAACGTGTGTTTTTTTGGCACAATTAATGTCAATTTTTTCTAGTAAATCGTACATAAATTACAAAAGTAGTCCATTAGAGACCTAGATTTGTTCTTTATCTTTCTTATAGACAAAGAATTTTTGCAAATTGTTGACGAATAAATTTACAAACAGCTATCAGCGGAGCCCTATTATTGGCTTAAATTCAGAGCGTTCCGACATTCTTAATGCAGACAAATTGGGCTTTTTAATTTATAAGATACAACAATAGCTAGTTATTGCTGCAAACGTGTTACTCTGGGAAATCTACATTTTTGAAACTGAAATCATGAAGTAATTTGTTTACGTAACACGATATAAATGTGTACATATTTTTGTATAATGTGATCGGATTGAATTAAAACGTGTACGAGATTGAATATTTTATCTAAATTAATAAATATAATTGTCTGATTTGAGAATTTTGTTTAACAGTTTAAAAAAAAAATCAACAAAAATTACAAATGCAATTTTAACTAATGATAAATAAAAGTTACTTATTTAACTTGATTATTAATATATAATATATTTATTTTGCTTACATAGTAAACACGTCATACAAATGCAAAAGTAATACACACAAAAATAAAAATACAATATTAAAAAGATTAAAATTCTTTAAAATCATAGAGAGCCCATTTAATTAACGTATCATGAATTTCGCTTTTAAATTTAGTTAGTGGTAAGACTTTCACTCTAGGAGGTAGTTTGTTGTAAGAATTAATCGCCCAATAATTAGCTCCATATTTATACTTATTTGCCGAAAATCTGGTATGTAAAATATCCATGTTAGTTCGGGTATGATAATTATGGTTCTCGGAATGCAAATTAAAATTAAAAATGTTTTGTTTTATGTATATTAAACATTCATAAATAAAGAGGCACGGTAAAGTTAAAATTTTGTTTTGTTTAAAATATTCTTTGCAGGGAGTTCTAGCTGGTATTTTTGATAAGAGTCTGATGGCTCTTTTTTGTAATTTAAAGATACTGATAGATTCGGTAGAAGAACCCCATATTATAATAATTAAGAAATTCCAAGTTGTATTCTTGAACTATCATTAATAATTCTTAAATATAATGACTTTTGTCAAATAATCTTGCAAATTGTTAAGTTAATAATCGTTACATACGCGTTGGTTACTGGTTATATTACAATATTCTATTACTGTTGTTTTTGTGTCTCACGCATTTCTCTTCTACAGCCCGTCTACACATTAAATGCATTATAGCAAAATATTATACATTTTCTCTCTGAAAGATAATGCATAGACTAGATTACAATAGACAACGACTGAGAACGCTAATATTAACGTACACCCTTGAGTCTAAATGCATCGGTGCTCTGCTGTATTCAAATTTATTTAATAAGCAATTTAGTTGCGGTAGAAGCAATTATTATCACCAAAGAAACAATGGGATTATTACCGTATCATAGTCAAAGTTATTCGATTCTATTTCGTTGTGAAAATTACATTCAATTATACCAGAATTACAGCTACTTTCCCTTAATTAAATTAAATTTTTGATTTTTAGAAATACACTCTTAGATAGTGTTTTCCTATCGGGCCGATTTTTAAAAAATTTAAGGAGACTATTTTATTCTTTTCTAATGAGTTTATTTAAAATGATTCTGAGCCTTTTTTAAATATTTTTCAGCCCCTAAAAACAACCTTTAAAATGGCCCGATTAGTCCCAAATGTATCAAATTTAGTTAAAATCAATTTGGATTTTTCAAAGTATTTCCCGTATACACGAATATATCTACATTTTCAAAAATTATACCTTATTTCTACCGATCACTGTTCTAAACTCTTTTTATCTACGTCACTGCATATATGTATTGTAATCACTGATCGTTATTTAATTAGATTGTGAATAGAAGCTATTGTGCGAAACCAACTTACTTCATATTGATGCGGTAGGTACTGCAGACTTTTGGAACGTTAAAATTGGCTGCCATTTTCAAAACGCGAATTTTCATGAGGGTAGTCACAAAGATTTTCTGTGTGTAAAAAGCTTCGAGTGTAAACTATTCACTATCCATTTATTAGAGATCAGTGACTGCAACAAGAACTTAGTAATATGTGAATATTTCAGAGCGGGGAGAAGAGACAAAGAGAGAAGGCCTCATTGTAAACTGAGTCTCTTTAATGAAACGCATTTGCATTGTGAATTAGAGGCCCAGCGATGATGGGGTCCGTTGGGAAACTATAGTGAACGAGCGAGATGGAAAATAGTGGAAGATGAAGACAGTTCTGGGAAATAATAAGATGAGAGGGCAGTGCAGTGAGATTCGGAGATAGTGCGGTCATTCCCATTATCCTTCTTGCGGCTGTAGCATTGTGTATTAAACTATTTCAATTGGTTCTGAGGGCATTAGATTATAACAAATATGCACCATTAGGAAGCACAGTAATGCTCATGAATCGTAATTTTCAAGTATTATCTATATTAAAGGAAATTTTTCTAATATAGCAGTTCACCGACGTAACAGCCTATTAAAAATTAGAGTTAAAAAAAACTAAAACAACACGCTTTTATGAACTAAAAAATTCAAAATAATTTGACAAAAAAATTAGCTTTACTTTGAAAAGCCTGGGGTACCATGTAAGTACTTAAATTTTCATAACAGCTCTATGTTAGCTAGTAAATGAAAAATTTATTACCGATTTTAAGCACTCCACGCTTTTTACAGTGAAGCTAATTTTGTTGTCAAATTATTTTACATTTCTTAATTCATAACTCTAATTTTAATTATAGGACTAAAAATAATATTGCATTTGATTATGGGGTAGGCAACGCAACGTACGCCACTGTATAGCGTGTTAGCTTGCTTGCCGTAATTGTTCAAGTGTTTTTTATCCTGAAGGTCCTGGTCAGAATAATGGAACAATTATTGTATTGTCATCAGTCCTTGATAAGTGTGCAAAGTTGCAGTTTAATCTGACGTTTTGAAGTAAGTGAATTTCACGTTCAAAAATTCATTTACAAACAAACAAACATACAGGTAATAAAAGCGTGTTAAAAACAATATTTGAGACTAATAGACTTCGACACCGTTTGACCGATCACCATAAAAGTTGGCACAAATATGGAAAAGTTTTTTATGCTATCTACTTTGTTGTAACTCCATTGCATCTATTACAGAAAAAAAAATTTATTTAAATGTTTCTAACACGAAAAGAAATAAGATTTTGTCCTTTTTATCTATACGAGCAATATTTGAACTAACCTAAAAATTCTAGTTTTGTCTAGAACGATATTTTATAAAGTACCTGATTTTTTTAATACAGGATTAAACTTTATAACTTCTTCAAAATTTCGTACTTATGTCGCTTTTCAATGTTGTTTTTTTTTTAAGTGATACACGATTATTTATTATTGTAAAAGTTACGTTACTAACAAAAACTGAGTACTTATTATAAAAATAATAAAATAGATATTTTTGAGTTTTTTATTGCACATAAAACGTTAAGAATAAAACACTGCGTTTAAATAAGACGTAAAAAACAGAAATGGCACTCAAGTGAAATAAATGGAACATAATGAACAGCGAGGATTCCGTGCCCGTTTTTAACGAAGACAATAAAAGAAAATTGTCATAGACATTGCACTTAGACTTCTATTTACAGTACAGCAGCAGCCAACAGCTGGTAGAAAAGTTCAGGTAACACGACGTGTGTACAACTACTACAATTATTCTACTACGCCTACATACTTATAAAGTTACAATCCCCTGCGAAACTGAGAATATTAGAAACTTATAGAATGGTACATTCATTTTAAAATTATTTACATCTGACGAGCCAAAGGAAACGGGACACTACCTACTAGGGATGTCGGAAGTGCCAAAAAGTATCGATATATATATTATCGTACCGATATATTTTTTAAAAAATATCGATATATCGGTGGAATTTTAAAGAGAACATTGGCACTCGAAGAAATTTAGTATACATATTGGCTAGTTTAATATAATCTCAAATAGCAATTAACGGACATTATTTCTAATAAATCAAGTAATAAATAAATATCGGAAATCAAAAACAAAAATAAGAATTTTTTTTTGTTTATTAATCAAACGTCTAATACATTTAGGAGCCGATAATTTTAGAGATTAATCGAAAAATTCTAAAGTTAGGGATGGCGAACCTATGGCATGCGTGCCAGAGGTGACATTCGACAATTGAGGTGTAAATCGAAATAATTAAAAATATTCTAGATGTTGTAGAAATTATATGAAATATTGAATGAATGGCTATTTTGACCGTTTATTATTCCGAAAATATCGAAAAATCCGGTGAAAAAGAAACGTGTTTTATACTGTTGTTGTTTTTGGAACGCATTTAAAGTATGTTCCAAAAACATATGTAAAAATACATGTTTCTTTTTCAGTGGAGTTTTCGATATTTTCGGAAAAATTAAACGGCCATAGTCAGTCGCGGTAGTACATACAAGTATTGCTACTGGAAAAAATGTCGGTTTCGATACTCGGAATTTTATATCGATATATCGAAATATTAAATATCGTCCAAAAATATCGATATATCAAATAAAAAATATCGATATATCGATATTTTTTCGACATTCCTACTACCTACCCTTTCTGGAAGCATTTCATTGTATTTTTGAGGCGCATAGCTTCGGTTTGGATAACAATAATAGCGTTTATTGGTTAGTGCAAATGGTCAGAAATCAGTCTTTATAATGCTAGAAAGCTGAAATTTTCAGAATAAGATGTCCTTAGGAAACTTATTAAACGCACAAAGTATCAATTATCTAGCAGCTAGATAATTGATACTTCATAAAAACCATATAAGCTAGATTCTAGCTTATATGGTCTCAGATTTATTGACATCTGAAATTGTGGATTTCGTCACTGACTCACTGACTGATGATTATCAAAACCTCTAGGGTACTTCCTGAAGTACTAGAAAGCTGAAATTTGGAATGTAGACTAGGATTTGCATATAAACAACGGAAAAATTAAGAAATCGAAAACTTTTCCCCTTCCAACCCGTCATACATGCATGTAAAGCAGTTATTTAATCGAAGGTTTGACAAAAATTTATTTCACTTAACTGAATCGATATAATTTAAGTACTTTCCATATATTAAACGGCATAGTATCCGTTTTTTTAATATGACGACATAAAAAATAATTAGTAACGAAATCACGGACAAGAAATCAGGTATCAAAGAAAGCTATCTTAAACTGACCAATGTAATTTTATGTATGGCTTTTGACTGATCATATCTGTATTTATACAGCTGTATGATGCAATAAATTATTATTATTATTATTATTATTATTATTATTATGCAAAATATATAGACGCTTGATTAAAAATAGAGCCTAAAGCAAGGGGGAAAAACGAAATTAAAAAGTGCATAAATATGCATAGCGTGATGTTATATTTAGTTAGATTTTTAATTTGCTCGATACCTTGGTTGGATATAACTATATATAGGTTTTAATTGAGTACACGAACAAATATTACTGTTTAAATTAGGGAGATAAGCTTTGCAACCGTCCTGGGGAATTTTTTCTTCTTGTGGTTAATCAATTTTTATAGCTTATATTAAAATTCGATTAAAATTTAATAGATTTTATTTTTAAAAAATTGCTATTATATTCAAGTTAGATATATTGTAAAGTGAAAACGCTCGAGAACAGACTTTTATATTCAATGTCATGAAATTATAACATGTAGATCATTCAATCAATTGCAGTAAACAGTTGTTGTTTCTGATAAAGTTACTAGATTGGAATTAGTCCACCATTTTGGGGCGGATTATTTAACTAAAATAAATAAAAGTTGGCGTATATCAGGAAAAAATATTAACAAGTTTAAAAATTAATACCGATTACAAAAAATCGTTTTCATATAGAAAAAGGCTAAAACGTTGCAATATAACAATAAAAAAGTTGGTTGTTAATTTCTATATTTTAATTGTTACAATATTTTAATAATATTCTCTTCAAATTATCTTATTTCAATACCGTATTCTAATCTTCCATTTCAAACTAATTTTCTAGACCTTTTTGCTTGATAATAAATAAAACTAGTTTCTAGTTGGTTTCCAAAAAGGCAATGGTTCAATCCAATACAGCGATTTGTCTTTTTAATGTATTTGCCATATGGCAACATACACTATTGGCGTCGGTCGGATGGCGGGACCTAGGGGCCGGACCAAAATTTCTCGACGTTTCATAACCTCCTAAACACTTTGGCACCATTTTTAAAAATGTTTATATTTATATGTATATATATATATATGTGCGGGCAATAACTTTCGAAAGAGTTAATTGATTTTAACGAAATTTTGTCCGCATGTTGGAATCCGCCACCGCAAGAACCCTATTTAAAATGGGCCCGATCGGGCTATTTTAAGGGTAGTTTTTAGGGGTTGAAAAATGTTTTTGGGCCCCAAAATACCGAAAAAAATCTCCGAATCGTTTCAAAATTGAAATTTAACCCTCTGGTAATAACTTAAAAGTGGCCCTAAAATTTTAATAAAAAACCCGGGTCGCAGTGCCAAAACCCTGCCGACAATATAGTGTATTTGCTAATACATCAGGCCTTGTGGCTTTATTATGTGAACTTAAGGTGATTATTGGGCAAAATAAAAAAATTAACTCCTTAATACACCCCTTTAAATTACATTTTTTTTAACTACATCATTATTGTCGATCAAACGTCTACACCAAAATTAAAAACACCTTTCAGGAAATAACTCACTATCTGCAAACTAGTGTTTTCAGAAAATTTTTAAATCCGGTCCTTTCGGGCCGATTTTATTGAAATTTTAGGAGCACTTTTTAATTGCTATTAAAGGGTTAAATTTCAATTTTGAAACGATTCTGAGAATTTTTTAGGTATTTTTGGGCCCAAAAACTTTTTTCATCCCCTAAAAACCACCCTTAAAATGACCCGATTGGGCCCATTTTAAATAGGCTTCGTGCGGTGATGGATTCCAACATGTGTGCCAAATTTCGTTAAAATAAATTAACTCCTTCGAAAGTTATTGCCCGTACACATATATACCTATATATATATATATATATATATAAATATATATATATATATATATATATATATATATATACATATATATATAAACATTTTTAAAAATGGTGCCAAAGTGTTTAGGAGGTTATGAAACGTCGAGAAATTTTGGTCCGACCCCTAGGTCCCGCCATCCGACCGACGCCAATAGTGTATGTTGCCATATGGCAAATACACTAAAAACGGCCCGACAAGACCGGATTTAAAAATTTTATGAAAACACTATTTTGCAGATAGAGGATTATTTACACTGAAAGGTGTATATAATTTGGTATAGTGGTTCGATTGATAATAATATTGCAATTAAGACAAAAAATGTTTTTTTAAGAGGTGTATTAAGGAGTCAAAATTTTTATTTTGCCCAAAAACCAACTTAAGTTCGCATAATAAAGCCACACTGCCTGTATTAGCAAATACACTATATTGTCGGCAGGGTTTTGGCACTGCGACCCGAGTTTTTTCTATATTTAAGATGATTATTTTATTGTGAGGAAATATGTTATTAAAGGCGAAAAAAGAATGCTACTATAAATGAAAAGAGGTAAGCTTATCAGTACACATAAAGTTGAACCGAGTAAATATATCCAACCAAAATCATAAATGCCAAAAAAGGCTAAGTTCGTCTTTCACACCATTACTATATTTTCGATCTACCACTTCCCGTTATTTTATTGAATGGAGGAATTATAGGTAATTTTTGAATTAGGAGTTTGATGGGTAATCGGCCATGGCCTCGAATAAGAAACCATTCTCGACATTTATCTGGAATTAATTGAGGGAAACCATGGAAAACCTCAACAAGATGGTCGGTACAGGAATTATCATTTCTCTGCGAGAGACTGTAGGAAAAAGTCCCAGCCACATCTGCCTCTGCCGGAATTCGAGCCCGGTATCTCCTGAATGCGAATCTAGTGCTCTCACCACTACTCTACCCCGCTCGACTATACCTATTCAACTTGCAGTATCAAGTACAAGGGCGTACCCAGGATCAAAACTAGGGGGGGGGGGCAAGCCATGGTCGTTCAGGTTGTAACATTTTATCACGGAAAAGGTGAATGAAACCAAAATATTACGAAAATTATGTATAATTATAGCAGTGCTTTATCAACTAACTTATTAGTGTATTTGCCATATAGCAACATACACTATTGGCGTCGGTCGGATGGCGGGACCTAGGGGTCGGACCAAAATTTCTCGACGTTTCATATCCTCCTAAACACTTTGGCACCATTTTTAAAAATGTTTATATATATATGTATATATATATATATATATATATTTATATATATATATATATATATATATATATATATATATATATATATATATATATAGATATATATGTGTACGGGCAATAACTTTCGAAGGAGTTAATTTATTTTAACGAAATTTGGCACACATGTTGGAATCCATCACCGCACGAAGCCTATTTAAAATGGGCCCAATCGGGTCATCTTAAGGGTGGTTTTTAGGGGATGAAAAAAGTTTTTGGGCCCAAAAATACCTAAAAAATTCTCAGAATCGTTTCAAAATTGAAATTTAACCCTTTAATAGCAATTAAAAAGTGTTCTTAAAATTTCAATAAAATCGGCCAGACAGGACCGGATTTAAAAATTTTCTGAAAACACTAGTTTTTCGGATAGTGAGTTATTTCCTGAAAGTTGTTTTTAATTTTGGTGTAGACGTTCGATCGACAATAATGATGTAGTTAAAAAAAATGTAATTTAAAGGGGTGTATTAAGGAGTTATTTTTTTATTTTGCCCTTAAGTTCACATAATAAAGCCACAAGGCCTGTATTAGCAAATACACTATATTGTCGGCAGGGTTTTGGCACTGCGACCCGGGTTTTTACAATTATTTGCTTGAAAAAAAAATATTCTAGTTACATGTCTTATACTATTATCATTTTTCTTGGATTTGTAGAAGTAAAGTTATTTGAAGAATTGTAAAAATTACAGCAACAAAATTTATAAAAAACCCGGGTCGCAGTGGCAAAACCCTGCCGACAATATAGTGTATTTGCTTGTATAGGGCCGTGTGGTTTTATACTTTTATTATGTGAAATTAAGTTTGTTTTTGGGCAAAATAAAAAATTTAACCCCTTAATACACTCCTTAAAATAACATTTTTTTCTTAATTGTAATATTATTATCAATCTAACGTCTACACCGAATTAAATACACCCTTCAATAAATAAGTCACTACCTGCAAACTAGTGTTTTCATAAAATTTGTAAATCCGGTCCTGTCGGGCTGATTTTATTAAAATTGTGGGGACACTTTTTAGCTTCTTGCGGTGATGGGTTTCAACACGTGGCCCAAATTTCGTTGAAATCAATTAACTCTTTCGAAAGTTATCGCGCGTACACACATATATATATATATATATATATATATATATATATATATATATATATATATATGTATATAAATATATATATATATATATATATATATATATATATATATACACATATATATAAACATTTTTAAAAATGGTGCCAAAGTGTTTATAGGAGGTTATGAAACGTCGAGAAAGTTTAGTCCGACCTCTAGGTCCCGCCATCCGACCGACGCCAATAGTGTATGTTGCCATATGGCAAATACACTAATAACGACTTATTTTTTTCTTCCAGGGGGGGGCAGCTGCCCCCCTCTGCCCCTCGCTGGGTACGCCCATGATCAAGTATGAACGCACACACAAGCACAATGCGTACAGAGTATTACGCACACATTTGTATAATATGTAAGGAGAGGCGCTTTCTGGTGTGTGGATAAATCACAATACTCAACACAAAATATCAATCATACAAATGGCAAAATGTCACACGGAGCGAAGGTTATTTTTCAAAGAAATGCATCACATCACTCGTAAAGAAATGTTTGCTTGCGCTTTTTGCTTCAGGCTGTGGATCTCTTTTTGTCGGAATGGGTATACGTATGCGACGTTCAAAAAGTTTTTTTAGCTGTTATGAATACTAAAATCTTTTATCAATTTACTTTACGTAAATACAGTAGGACTCCGCTTAACGCGGGAGATACGTTACAATAAGTTCTTGTGATATACGAAACGAAGTCATTTTAATACGTAAATAATAGGCTAGAGTGAAACAGAATCGAGAATAAGAAAATTTGTTAGTTTTTTTTCTGTTTGCTTTTATTACCTACATTTACTGTTAAATGCTTTTTTATCACATATTTATAGATTTATTAATTACTGATATTGATGTTTGTTCAGAAAACATTTATGAAAATCAAATAAAAGTTCCAGGAAGAAGTTATGTTTCTGGTGAGGAGAGTTCCTCATTTGACATATTTTGTTTTCTGCGAAGAAGCCATCTAATGTCGTTTGCTTTTTTCTGTTTTGTTCAGCAAGCTGTTGTCAATAACAAGATGTTGTATCAATGACAAAACATATTTAAACATTTATTTCAAGCTAAATAAGCTATTTAGTATTTAGTTAGTATTTAGTATTTAGTACTATTTTCTTTTCAATTGACATTTTAAAATCGCTGTTAAAAACAGCAAATTTTATATATTATGGTGAGAACATAATATTATCAATCATGTAATAAGTTCCGGATTTAAAGGTGGCTTCCCACGGTCTGTGATATCAGAGACGGACGCGGACCAGCACGTACATCCGTACCGTGGGAACAGCCTCGTCTGTGGTAGCACAGACATATCTGTGGCGGTGCGCGCAATCCGTCGTGAGTCGGTAACTACAAAGGTGCGGCGCGAGCTTATGTGTCGCAGTCCGAGCTCGTCCGTAAAAACACAGACGAGCATGTCAGATTTTTATAGTTACATACCTTGAACGACTTTTGTTGTACGCCGACATCCACCAGCGGCGTGGTTTTTTTTTTTGTATTTCATTTTCCTAGAGCGCATATAATTATTATTAAATAATACAACAGCCACGGCTGCAGCAACGATACATTCTCTTTCTCTTTGCATCTTCGTACTGAACGAAACCGGAGTCAGTTCCAAAATCTACACAGACCGACACACACCGTTGGAACAGCCTTGTCCGCGGTGCATTGCTGTCTATGCTAGTCGGCTGTGCGTAGATGATCTGTGATATCACAGACCGTGTGAAGCCACCTTAATAAGTACGTAATAAAGAGTGCAAAATCAAAGGGTTCTTATTCTTCCCTACCGATCACAAAAAATGCCACCCATTAAATATTTTCGAGTTTTTTAAACAATTTTTCTCAAACGATGGAGCGAGGGAGCGTCCTAATCAAGTTTCTGCCCCGGTTCGAAAAAATCGTAGATTCGGAGCTGGCTGTTAATCGCAATAACAGTAAAATGTGCCAACTAAGAAAGTTTTAAAAAAATGTTTGAGTTTTCTTTTCACCGAATCAAAAAATATAGCCTAGGGATGTATATTAGAGTGTTTCATAAAATTGTATATACACACACGAATGTGTTGACATGTACATATAAAGACGCTTCTCTAATATTAGACGTCTTCCGTCCCGACGCCTTCACTCAACGCATATTGCACACACATACACACACACAAGCTCATGTCTGAACAGCACGCTACAAAAGAAAGTAATATACTAAACAAACTAACTCTGGTATTAGTTTAAGTAATTCTTTCTAGATTTATATACGAGTACATTAACCGTGATTAAAAGTAAAAATGTTTACAGTCCAATTCCACAAATAGGGGATGGTATTAAATTAGGCGTTGACTCTAATTAAATGTAAGATATTATAAGTTGTTTTTTAATTTCTACAAGCTGCAGAACGGTTATTTAATTGTTAAATATTCATTGTTACAATGCTAAATCAGTAAAATTTATTTTTATCCACCAACATCGTCGAGATTCAAACCCGAATCTTTCCACTTTCGCGGCGGAATGAGTTATTCCGCCGCGAAAGTGGAAAGATTCGGGTTTGAATCTCGACGGTGTTGGTGGATAAAAATACATTTTTCTGATTTAGCATTGTAACAATGAATGTTTAACAATCTAATTAAATGATTAATTAGAGCGATTGTGATCCTTAATGACTGTTGGAGAAAGTTTGGACAAAAAATAAGATTTACATTGATAAAATAAAATAGTATGTCTACGGAGATGATAAACATAGTTAAAAGTTAGCCTGTTCACTTCGAGTAGTAGGGGAAGGTACTTTAAAATGGGATACTTAGGTAAAATGGGATACCCTATTTATTTTTAAATATTCCCAATGCCATCTTTTGTAAAATTCACGAAATACACCTCACTCGATAAGCATTCATCTGTAGTACTTTCAGTACGATAGTGTTACAAGTGTCAAATTTAAGCAAGTTTTTAAGTTTTCAACAGTTTTGTTATAAGAAAACTGGTATGATAAGGTAAGCATTTTGCCTAATTGAGTAATGAGATTATGACGGAGATATTTTTACCAGTTTTAGTGTCAAAATGTGTCACTTTGTATATAAAATTTCCGCGCCAATTTTGTAGATTATAATAGTGCATGCGGTTTTTGACATAGTGTAGATACGTTGATAAAATGGGATATGGAGTACCTATGTTGATAAAATGGGATATGGAGTATATTGCTAAAACGCCGCAAGAAGCAAGTGGTAAAAGAAAAAGCGGTAAAGAAAACAAACCCAAAGACAAACGCTGCAAAAATGAAGACGAAAATAGAAATAATGACCATTGAAAATAAAAAAACTGATAGTGAAGAAAATCCCGTATGCTTTTATTGCAACATCGATTTTTTAAAAGTAAGGCAGGAGAATCATGGATTCAGTGCAATTCTTGCCAAAAATGGGTTCATGAAGCATGTAGTTGAGCAAACAGTGATGATGAACACTTCGACTGTGATCTTTGTTTATAATTACGTACACTAAACGCAGTCCCATTTTAGCGACATAATGAATCCCGTTTTAAACACACAGTGTTGCTAAAATGGGAAAAACATTTTTTTAGTTTGTAGTCTTTATATCATTTTTGTATTTTTTTTAAATAAAGTTATGTCAAAACTGTCACGTATTAAATTTGCAGAAATTAACTGTCTGTAATTTTTTTTTCAGAACTTGCAATACCTTAAGTATCCCATTTTAGAGCACCTGCCCCTACTTATTTACTTTGGATAATAGGTGGACAACTCCATCAGCACATTGTAACAGAGAAATGAGACATGTCATTTATGAATACAAAGTAAAATTATGCTGCATCGAAGAGCCAGCTTTATCGACGATTTCAAGCTTGCCGATACGCGTAGTACATTTATATAAAATTAATAACTAACTTCATGGTATCTCATGCATGCGCAACTTCGTAACAGATTTTTTGCCTTCAATGCGCCAAAAGAAGTATAACTTCAAAAATAAAATGGGTGCTAACAACTTTTTTCCATAGATTTACATATATTGTGACTGTTAGTTTGATGTTATTATCTTCCGGCAAAAGCTTCAGTATTTTCCACCACGATACACTGACAGCCATGCCTCATGTAGAACCAACTGTAACTTCAAGTTCACGCAACAATTGTTCCGCCAAAGGTTGCATCAATTCCTTCCCGTACAAAAGAAACATGCATACTTATAAGTGAGACGCATACGTCTGTCTCATGAGTTTGCGGTTGAAATACGTTGTAAATGATCGCAACGTATATATAGACGAACAGCGTACATGTAACGTTCATGCATATTTGGACACTCGCATGCATCGTTTGTTGCCACAGTTTAGCTCAATGTCTGCTAGAAATCAGAAGTTGCATCATGAAAGTTAGAGAAAAATGAAACTGATCTGGTCAGGCTGCAATCGCAACTAATACTCGTATATTTTCTCTATATCCGATCGAAAGTAGGAATGTCAGAAGTGCCAAAAAGTATCGATATTTTTTTCAAGTAAAATATCGATATATCGGTACAATTTGAAACAGAACATTGGCATTCGAAGAAATTTAGTATACATATTGGATAGCTTAATATAATCTCAAATAGCAATTAACGGACATTATTTCTAATAAATCAAGTAATAAATAATTATCTGCAATCAAAAACAACGATAAGAATTTTTTTTGTTTATTAATCAAACGTCTAATATTATATTTAGGAGCAGATAATTTTAGAGATTAATCGAACAATTAATAAAACCAGAGATGGTGAACCTATGGCATGCGACAGCTATTTTGACTGTTTATTATTCCGAAAATATCGAAAAATCTGGTGAAAAAGAATGTACTTTATTCACTGTTGTTGTTTTTGGAACGCATTTAAAAGTATGTTCCAAAAACATATTTTTACTTATGTTTTTGGGACATACTTTTGTATCGAAAACTCCACTGAAAAAGAAACATATATTTTTACTTATATGTTTCTTTTTCAGTGGAGTTTTCGATATTTTCGGAATAATAAAAGAGCCATAGTCAGTCGCGGTAGTACCTACGTACAAGTGTTGCTACTGGAAAAAAATATCGGTTTTCGATACTCGGAATTTTATATCGATACCTATATATCCCTAGTCGAAAGTACGTATCTTTGGCTTCGATTTTAAGACAAAAAGCCTAACATTTATGCACTGCTGGAATTACTCGCACGCCATCTGTAACAGCGAGCCGATACAGTTTTCTCGTGCACACTGATACGTAAGTACGTACTTTCGACCAGGTATAAAGAAAAATAGTATACACAACACGGCCAAATAGTTGAAATTCCTGTATAATATACAATTTTAAATGTAACACAAAATGTATGTAACACTTAAAATGTTGAATAGATTTCAGAAGTAAATAGAATATTATTTATAATTTAATCTGATTTCACTTTATGTAAGTCGAACGTATAACAAAAACGTAACATTTCACAAGAAAACACCGTGAAATCCCATTCTTGAATTTCGCTGTTCCATATAAAATCTTGTAGCTACTTTGAGAATTCTTCATGTAAAGGAAATGTAAAAAGAAATTTGTCAAGTAGTGGTTTGATAAATGAAATCTTTGAAAAACAAAATTGTATCATATATCATCTGAAGTTTTATTAGAATTTGTATGAAAAATATTTCAGTCGGTATCTTACATTTCCTGGTATTTTGATATTGTATAGATAAGAATTTATATTATCATTCATTAGACATTAATTTCATCCAGAAAAATCAGATTAAGTTGGTGCGAACTGACTGCAAACATGCCAGTCTGCGAGACTGCAGCAGTACAACACCGCTGCTTGGATATGTGATTCTCGATTCGATAATTTTTTGGTACTGCAAATCCAAAAAAAGTGCAACATGCAAAAAAGTCGATAAAAATATTTTTCTTCATACCCTGTCGAAAGTACGTATTTTCTGCTTCGAAAGCCTAACATTTATGCACTGCTGGAATTACTTGGATGCCGTCTGTAAAGGCGGGCTGAAACAATTTTTTCCTGAACACTGATACGAAAGTACGTACTTTCGACCGGGTATAAAGAAAAATAGTATACACCACACGGCCAGAAAATTTAAATTCCTGTACTGCGCGATACATGATGTCCTGGGCTTCGGCTCGGACATCGTGTTACGCGCAGGAATTTCAACTTTCTGCCCTTACGGTGTAATATACTATTCGTTTGTCATATTTGCTGTTTGAAAGTAAAACTTATATTGCAAGGTCGTTACGCGTGTTTCTCATCGGATTTCCCACAAAATTATACTGTAGTAGAATTCGGCAAAATTGCACTATTGATTGCGAGCGGCGAACTTAATGATTCTACTGTGTAATCCCATTGACCTATTTTCGGTAAAACAAAACGAACCAACTCTTAACTTTGGATATTTTCTCTAATTATAATTATTATCTAACACATACACGTAAACTTTACGATGTGAACAGAGGTAAAAGTCTATAGGAAGACTTTCCTCATAAAAAAGTTTGCTAAAAAGATCCCCTGCGACTATTAGTCTATATGTATAAGCTTACACTGCTTTCTGTACCACTAATATTTTGAAAGTCTCACTTTCTTCCTTTCTCAAATGAAATGTGTTGTCATCGATAGCTAACCTTTTAGTAAATATGAGAATATGTCAAATGTGAATATTTTTAAAGTTGTAATGGTCCTGTCGCCTAATTGAGTGGAATGTTTCTTAAGTGATAGCGAAAAGATATCTTTAATATCAATTTTGAAAGCGTTGGCAATGTTTTTGCCCGATTAATATAGTAACCAAATTCATTATACAGTGGAATCTCAATTAATGCTTAATACACACCACCTCACATCTATCTAAAATACATTTTTTGCAGTGGCACTTCCTATCTCAAATTGTTAACTAACTAACTTTTTAAGTATTAATTAGAATTTTCTATATTAATAATAATCAAAAACTTACATTTAATTGCAATCGACTGTAGACTTTACTAACTTGTGCAGCGCTCTTTTAAGACGAAAAAATCCACACTTTCTCCTTGTAATCGTAAAAAGTTTATCACAAACTGTTTTTTTCAAAACTATAAAATAATGACCAACTGAAAATCAAATCATAAATGTTGTCCAAAACAAATTTTGAAGAAAAAATACAAAACCACATAAAATCAACATTCAAACAGTTGTTTTAATTATCGTATTTATGAAACTTCAGAATAATTAACACACGAAAACAAACACTTAAATTCAATAAAGCGTACATATTTTTTGAAGTCCCTTAAGAAAACATAATGACTAAATCAAAATCACAGAGTAAGGTATGACACACTCTATTCAGAAATCACGTTGCAACTAAATATTCTCAGCAGGTCATTTTTAAAACGTGAACTGTCCTGTAGATTACACAATTATGAAATCGATCATGCAATTTAAAAAACCAACAACGCTGTTTCATTTATTTCATTTTTATAATGGTGGAAAAAACTTTATAAATATTTATACAGAGTGTCTTTTTTATATTTTTTTTTTAAGATAAAAAACGTAGTATCAGTTGAACTAGAAACTAACTGAATGAAATTTGTTAGGAAGTATGTATTTTGCGAATACTTCGTATAATCGTCAGTATAAACCACAAAAAATTAATTTAAAAAAATTAATAGATAATGCTTTTTATTGGGGTGTTCTAAACAGCAGAAAATAAAAAAATAATCTTTCAAAGAGTAAAAAAAGTAGTAAAATTTGCAAAACTTAAATAATTTTGGAGCAAGGAGATGAAAATTTCTCGAATTTTGTATGAAATTTGTAGAATGTTCTATGAGGTTTCCAGAATGTTCCAGAAGATTTCCGATCATATCTAGAGCCTATCAGTTATACTGTGGGAAATTCGCCTGTTTCGTACCGCAGTATCGACATTTTTTAAACAATTTTGCACTACGATTGTTATTCTGACAAATGTGGTTTTCGTTCGGTAATAATTATTTTGTCACAACGGTTTAATGCGGTTGAATTAGTGTGAACAAGTCTTTATGCTGACCTCAATTCTCAGCACGTAGATTAAGTTAATTCAGTATCGAAAACCGAACACTATTCTATCTGTAAAATATAAGAATATATATAGGATCTCACTCAATAACACGATTACGTGTTCATTCGCATCAGTGACGTACTCCTATTTTATAGAGAATACATTTTACAAAACAGATTTTCAAATATTTCATAGGCCTGCAGTTCAAACGTATTTTTGACATCATCGACGAGTTAACTTTTGTTTTTTCTTTCGTAGGCAGTTCTCAATGACTGCCTATGTTTTTTTGTTAACTTAGTAATTGATTTATATTTAAAGTGCAATTTTTAACAGTTAAAATACAGTTGTATTTTATAATTAAAATTTGCTTAGAAATAATGGCACGCCCCGCGTTTAATAAATTGAATAATAAAACCAGCTATATGTGAATAAGTAATCTTATTTCAATCCATTTACGGTAACATATTGAATATTTCATCAAAGAGAAACTTCAAGTGGCTCCTCTTTCAAAAGGCGACCTCTGGAGTCTATAGATAGTATGGCATACAAAGCCTTCTATAATCGGAAAATTCGTATGTACGAAGCAAAGTCTATTTTCTGAAAAGAACGATGTGAAAAAATAGACTTTCCATATCAAGAGGATTATCTATATCGATACTTCTTGAAGCTTAAGTAGATATTTCTGAAATTTGCATCTTGCAAAATAAAAAAACCCGGGTCGCAGTGCCAAAACCCTGCCGACAACATAGTGTATTTGCTTGTGTAGGGCCGTGTGGTTTTATACTTTTATTATGTGAAATTAAGTTTGTTTTTGGGCAAAATAAAAAATTTAACCCCTTAATACACCCCCTAAAATAACATTTTTTTCTTAATTGTAATATTATTATCAATCTAACGTCTACATCGAATTAAATACACCCTTCAATAAATAAGTCACTATCTGCAAACTAGTGTTTTCATAAAATTTGTAAATCCGGTCCTGTCGGGCCGATTTTATTAAAATTGTGGGGACACTTTTTAATCACTACCAGAGGGTTAAATTTCAATTTTGAAACGATTCGGAGAATTTTTTCGGTATTTTGGGGCCCAAAAACAGTTTTCAACCCCTAAAAACTACCCTTAAAATAGCCCGATCAGGCCCATTTTAAATAGGCTTCTTGCGGTGATGGGTTTCAACACGTGGCCCAAATTTCGTTGAAATCAATTAACTCTTTCGAAAGTTATCGCGCGTACACATATATATATATATATATATATATATATATATAAATATATATATATATATATAAATATATATATATATATATACATATATATATAAACATTTTTAAAAATGGTGCCAACGTGTTTAGGAGGTTATGAAACGTCGAGAAATTTTGGTCCGACCCCTAGGTCCCGCCATCCGACCGACGCCAATAGTGTATGTTGCCTTATGGCAAATACACTAATAACACACGAAGTCGGAAATAATAGGAATTTTTTTCGATACGAGTAAAAAAAGGCGAAACTAGAAATATTGTTTATAATAAGAAAAAATTAAATTTAAAAGAATTTTTTGCAAACCAAATATGTATTATAAACAAAACTGTAATCGAACTTTCAAATTCGTTTTCTTGCAGAATATATGAAACCCAAACACATTTCTAAATTTTCATCCGTTTATACTATATTATCATTAGTAAACTACTGAACCGAGTTGGATGTAACTTGGTGCAGCAATATAAATTAGTACGCAATTTTAAATATATGGTACCTTCAACACACTAATGCTGGGTTACAGAAAACATTTTCAAAATTTTTATTTGACAATGACTTTATATACGGAGTGTTCAAAAAGTCCCGAAACGCTGAAATACTCAAAGGAATGGTGTATATGTCGTTATGGAACTCTCTGTCATTATTTTGTATTCACACGAAAACAAATATTTGATCTACATAGACAAAAATCGCTTTTCAAGTGAAACTTTGATCAAAATGCGTAGAAAAAACTTATTTTAAAGTGAAAATTTTGCAAAAAAAAAAACGACTAAATATATTCGTATATAATAGGCATTGTCTCTTGTAAAAGTTTCATTGCTGAAAACAAATAACGTTTCAAACGATCAATTATTTTTAGAGCAGGATCGATTTAAAATTCCATAGTGCTTTTGTTATTTAGAAATATATATAACCACATTGAAGGCATTCTCAGTGAATCTCTCGTCATAAAATCCGAAAAATCCTCATGAAAATGAAATTTCAAGCATATGTTTTTAATACATTCAGACATTACAGTCGACCACCACATTTATTCAGTTGATTGAACTTGATGTTCAATTAGCATATTTTAAACAAAAATTGTTTTAGAATGTCGAGGCGGCATGTTTTAAAAGCAAAAAATGTTCTTTCTTTACACAAAACATGACGGTACCATTATTACAGCTGTAAATTACAGAGTTCAAAACGTATATGCTTTTAAGTCAAAGTACAATACAATTAGGCTATAGTCTAAAGTGGAATAGACGCCGCTGAGTGAAATGGAATTTTCATAGCGCTTTCAGCAAAAGCCGGGCATAGCAAACAATACAGACTGCATCTGATAAAAAAATATCAGTTTTTAATTTCATTTTCAACTACAATGTGATTTGTTCATATAATTTTATTGTAAGCGTCATAAAATAGTTCACGCACTGGATACATAACCTACTATTTGGTATTAGCTGTTAGACATTTTTGGGTAGGTATTTGAGGCACGGTGATAATTTGTACAATACATCTTTAGTAATATCCGAATACAAAAACACAGATTGAGGCTTAACCAACCCTCCAATTTTTAATCACCCTGGTTTGTAGAGTGTCCCACCGAAACTACTTGTTTTTTTGAATATATCAATTTTTATTTACCAAGATTATTCTGTTTAAATTTCAACGTGGCTCAAATATATTTCTTAAATGTTTCAAAAATATAATTTTGCAAACACCTGGCTAAGTTGTACACCCGATTGAGAAATCTGGCCTTTTTATTTTTCAACTCTTTAAATACAGTGGACCCCCGGTAATCCGACAAACATTTTGCAGGGCAGTGTCGCACTATCGAATTTGCTGGATTATAGAGTACTTCCTAAGACCCCCTACAGTCCTGAATTTTTTACAAAAGAGTACCTTTTAATCCGACAAATTACAGATCCAATGATAAGATTCTATATGTTATATATATGTACTCTGAACTTGTTCAATCATGCATTAGCGAAGATTGTCAAAAAATATTCAATAATAAATAATAGACCATGTCGGATTACAGGGGGTGTCGGATTAGACAGGGGCCGGATTACCGGGGGTCCACTGTACTAAATTTCAAGGTATAAAAATTTCAAAATGTCTCCACGGTATTTTATTGCGAAATTTTTTTTACTAATTTAAAAATTTGAGGATCGGTTAAGTCCCGCTACCCTTCAGCCAGGTCTGTGTTTTTTTATTCGGATATTACTAAAGAGGTATTGTACAAATGTTTACAGTGCCTCAAATACATAAATAAAAATGTCTAACAGCTCTCCTACTATAAAACCTCATCGAAATCCTGTGTTTTTCATTCTTTAGTCAAGATAATATTCAAGTTTCACACATATTAGAATATTATAATCGTAATATGTGATCAGGTACATCCCCTTGTATACATAGTAATGGCTTTCCTGGGTACAACAATGAACACGACAGTAAATACAATATGTAAAATCGTTGATGAGGTGCGTATAATCGCACGACTTTTACTACTTACTCGCGAAACGTTCTCCGTGAACAACTCGGCTGTATTTTACATATTTCCATGCATACACAATTAATACATGCACGACACGTACGCGCTATTATTATTTAAAACTAAACGGGCTTCACTTAAAGCCCATTTCTGTTGATTTATATTTGTATGACAGATGGTGACATTTTAATGTATAACGTTTGTCTAAAAGTGACAGCTCACGATTACTGGAACGATAATAATGGTCTGATTCGTGCGTCATTTCACGAAGTAGTATTATAAACATAAATAACTTGTTATTGCGATTACAGCGCCGGTCCTAGCCCTTGATCAGGGTAGACCGAGATTGTCTTTCAGCGTCCTTTGGTCGACGCTTTCACTTCACGTAAATTGTACTTCGGTTTTACGTTAAATAAATAATAAGTCCCAAATTTTAAAAAATCAACTTTTATTGCAAACACTTGTTGAATTTAAATTAAGCGGCTTTAATTATTATATTTCTGCTTTTGTAGCATTAAGAAAGTTCCTACCGCTATATAATAAAATTAGTATTTGGTGTTAATTTCAATCAGACACTAAAATTGTTTTTCGCATTTGGTTAGATTTCTTAATCGAGTCTAAAACTTAGCCAGGTGTTTCGAAAAATTATGTTTTTGAAAGACTTAAAAAATATATTTGAAGCGCGCTGAAATTTAAACAGAATAATATTGGTAACTAAAAATAGATATATTAAAAAAAAACAGGTCGTTTCGATGGGACATTCATTTTGAGGGTCAGTTAAGCCCCGCTACCCTTCAGCCGAGTCTGTGTTTTTGTATTCGGATATTACTAAACAGGTATTGTACAATTTTTCACAGTGCCTCAAATGCCTACCCAAAAATGTCTAACAGCTCTCGAGCGATAAATATACGCGTATCCTTGTGATTATTATTCCCAATAATAATAATAAAACGGGGGCAAAAGCTAGGTATATTATATCTATATATTACTTTTGCGCCCGGGCGAAACTGAACCGGGAAAATTTATGTTTATAAAATTACTTCGTCAAATGACACACAAATTAGAGTATTATTTTTCCAGTAATACTGAACCGTAAAAAAAATATTTTTTTTTTGTAATAATAAACAATAATAATAAAAAGAAGAATAGTTTCCACCGCAATAATTTTCGAATATGAATTACGAATTTCACGCACTGTGTTTTTCGAAGAAAAATATGTATATACACATTAGTTGAAAAGTGTTTTATTCTCTTCGATGAGATACTTCTGAAATTTAAAATTTTGAAAAAAAAAAAACTATTATAAGATTTTTTTACAGAAAAAGTGGAAATTTTTGTTATAAGTGTACCCAAATAATTATTTTGTAAGAACTCACCAGAAAATGTGTGAAACGAAGTCATACGTATATAAAAGACTCACCTGAAACAAAGAAACACACAAATGTAAGCAATACCGATCTATAGTTTTATATTACAATCATCTCGTTCCTTCCACCATCACCTATGTATAGCATGTCCGTCGTTAATGAAAAGAAATAATTTTAATATGTATAGTGTACATATTTTTTCATTTTGTTTTTTATTAAAAATGGTACATAAAAACATCTTACAAAACAAAATACAGTGGTACCTCGACATACGAGTTTAATTCGTTCCGCAACCTTGCTCGTATCTTGAATTACTCGTATCTAGAAGCAAATTTCCCCATACAAAACAATTAATCCGTTCCAACTCCCAAAATGTCACCCCAGTTATTTTTGTTACGTGGTTTTGAAAAAATAAAAACGTATTTATAAATGACAAATATTTATTGTACAAAAACAAAAAAGAGAATGTAAAGAAATAAATTAGATATCCTCACTGGTCTTTGCCTTTTTCGCTACATTTTTCTCACTTTCACCTGTAGGCCGTTTAGAAAAAAACATGTCCAAGGAGGTTTGTTTCTTCCTCCCTCTCAGAATGTTCCGGAAATGAGTTAGGCAAGTGCCATTAAAAAGATCAGATGCACGACCTGTTGCAACTTTTTCTGGGTGTTTCTTTTCCACGAACTGTGAAACTCTCTCCCACATTCCTAAGATCTCCTTTATCTCACTTCTAGAAACAACCTCCTCCTCCTCTGACTCCTCGAAACCAATTTCTTGCATAACTTATGGGCGTGGCCGCGCACGCGCGGTCACGTGCTACCGGCCGACCTGCTAAACCGAACTCGTATCTCGAATTTCGCTCGTAACTCAAAGCACAAAATCACTCGCTCGCCGGCTCGTATCTCGAAAAACTCGTATGTTGGGGCACTCGTATGTCGAGGTACCACTGTATATCGTTTTATCTTCTTAATAAACATTAGTCCCGTTGCTTCCACCATCACCAATGGGTAGCGTGCCCGACATAGGAGGATTAACACAACTCAATATTTGTTGGGGTCCACAAATTGTCCTAATTGATGTCCACATGCCGGCAGTAATAATACAGTGTCTAAATGGAATCTAAATGCTTGCTTAACATGTGGTAACATTCAATAATATTGTGTCCAAATTAAACGCAAGGTATGTTACATATCTGACTGCATATTATGTGAATTATGTACGGACGTCTCTAAACACGAATCTGATTTTATACCAAGCGTTCATAAAAAATAGAGTTTAAAAAAACTAAAACGACACGCTTTTATAAACTAAAAAATGCATATAAATTTGACAACAAAATTAGGGTTTCTGTAAAAAGCGTGGGGCGCTATCTATTTAAATTTTCATAATAGCTCTACGTTTACAATTAGCTAGTAAATGAAAAATTTATTAGCGATATTAGGCACTCCACGCTTTTACAGTAAAGCTAATTTTGTTGTCAAATTATTTTGTATTTTTAAGTTCATAAAAGTGTGTTGTTTTAGTTTTTTTAAGTCCTAATTTTAATTATAAGACTAAAAATGAACACTTATTGTATTTTACTATGGGGTGGACAACGCAACGTACAGTGTGTTAGCTTGCATGCTGTAATTTTTCAAGTTTTTTTTATCCTGAAGGTCCTCGTTATGATGATGGGAAAAACTTATCAAATTATTGTGTTGTCATCGGTTCTTGATAAGTGTGCAAAGTTTCAGTTTAATCTTACTTTTTTAAAAACAAACAAACAAACAAATATACAGGTGAAGCTGATAAAAGCGTGTTAAAAAAAGATTAACGTTTGTAACAGCGAAATAACAGTAACAATATTTTATTAGCAGTTTACTTGTACCTGAAAATAACTGCTACTAAATATTATAATAGTTTTTTGTGAAACAGACTAGGCATTCTGAGAAATTTTCTAATGGTTGAAGAATCCAGACTAAAACGTTTCACGAAAGAAGATATGAATATATTTGACAAAACGTCAGTTAATAAGTGCAAAGTATACTACAGTAACTGCGTTTTTGTCTGAATTTTTCAGTTAAATTGTTTAATTATTGCCTCATTTTTAAAGAAAAGTACAAATACCTACTTTACGGGACTACTGGAATGTAAGAACTGAAATAATTTTGTTAGTCTGTGCTTTTTCAAGAGGAACTAGAGTAGCAGTGTTTAGATTTAATATCATTAATTTTAGTGTTATCACTCGCTATTATAAAAACAAAATAATAAAAATATTGCAGGCCTATACGTTTCTTTATGAACATACTGTATATTTGTCTATGAGTGTATTACATATGTATATAATGTAGTTATATAACTAGATGGCAATGTCAAATTGAAATTCTATCCCGTACCTGAGAACCATTAGTCATGCAGATGCCAGCTGGGGTCGGTTACACCGTTACAGTTGGTATCCCTGTTACAGAACACATGACCTTTCTACATGAAACGAGCTAGATTGGCAGGACATTAAAACATTAACTCTATCGCTTAAGGATATATCGTGTTAAGCAAATTTCCTCGGTTGGTATTTCTGTTTAGGGTGTCTTGTCGAAATAACCAATCGCAAAAATCCTAGTATTTTTTTGTGTTTAATTTAATTCTCGGAAACTTACAAAACATTTTTAAATAGATTATTAAAAATTATTTTTATGGATCTGTTTGCGCTAAGAGACTGAAAAATTTTTAATATTACTCCTGACGTTCAATTTTTTTTATATATATATAATATGTATTAGCTTTTTAGATGATATTGCTTTGTTTTTCTACAATGTTCAACACAAAAACTGTTGCTAATGATACAGACGCTACTAAATTTGGGGATTTTCAAAAAAGAAAACTTTGTTTTTTTATAAAGCCGTCTGACTAATCAGAACAAAAAAAAACTTTAAAAAAAAATAAATAACCTCCTTCAAAAAAATCACTAAAAAGATGAAAATAATTAAATTTTGAGATCGGCGTCAATTTAATGAAAGTAGCTATGTAATTAAAAGTTTTAATAATGAAATTGGCTCCGACCTCAAAATTTCATTATTTTAGTCATTTTTTGAAGGAGGTTAATATTTTTTTGAAAAAAAGTTTCTTCATTTTCTACTTTTTAGTGGATTTGATTTCACACATTTTTATTAATAATATTTCGCAGTTGCTTTGTTTATAAATATAAAAAAAACTTCTGAACCGATTTAAGTGAAATTTATGTAGGATCACCCTGAAGGTATGCCCTGTTAAATAAGAAAATAATCATGATCAAAATCGGTTCACAAATGCTGGAGATATGAGGTAGCATTCATATAAAAAAATGTGTTTTTTTATGTCAATAAAACGGATGAACCGATTTTAATAAAAACTGTATGGAACCAATTTGGTAGCATTCTGAACAAAATGGCGTTAAAATTTTTCAAATCGGTTCATAATTGGCGGAGTAATCGCGTAACAAACACACAAAAAAAAAGCAACATACGGACGAATTATTGTAAAATCTCCTTTTTTGAAGTCGGTTAAAAAATAAGCGAATTTAGATATCTAATATAAGTACAATAAACGTTATTATTATCAAAATGTTACTACACGATTCGTTTTACCCGAAGCCAAGGATATCATGTCGCGCAGTGCAGGAATTTCAACTTTCTGCCCGTGCGGTGTCATATACTATTAAATCAATCAACTATTGAAAGCAATCATACAATTTCGATATATCAGACTGTTTTCCTTATGCACAGCCCTTAAAACAAGTATGAACGTTGCATCAGGACAAAGCTATTGCTTGTTTCGTATTTCGTGTTGACATCGCACAACGATAATGTTCGTATAGGTACAAACACTGTACTTCCCCCATTTGTCCATAGTTCGCATAGTGTCCATGTATAGCGCCAACTTACATTAGTACAGTTCGTAGTCACGTGGCAACTTGGATTATGCCAAGATTTTGGCACGTACTCCATTTTACAACCCTGAATAGAATTTGAACACTATTTTCCTTAGCATTACGTCAGAGTCCATTGCGTTACTAGGGCAGAAATTTGGCGTTGTCTTGTAGAAGACATGATTATTATATCGAAATGTCAACATTAAAGAGTTTAGCATGTAATAGTATATTACACCGTAAGAGCAGAAAGTTGAAATTCCTGCACTGCGCGACACATGATGCCCTCGGCTTCGCCTTGGACAATTTTAATTTTCTGGCCGTGTGGTGTTCACTATTTTTCTTTATACCCGGTCGAAAGTACATAGTTTCATATCAGTGTGCACGCGAAAACTGTTTGGGTTCGCTATTACAGATAGCGTGCGAGTAATTCCAGCAGTGCATAAATATTAGGCTTTCTGCCTTAAAATCGAAGCTGAAAGTACGTACTTTCGACGGGGTATAAAGAAAAGATTATTATTATTGAGCCCTGTACTCCGTTTTTTTCTTAAATAATATCTTTTTCTTCATACCCTGTGGAAAGTACATAATGTCGGCTTTGATTTTAGGCCAGAAAGCCTAACATTTATGCACTGCTGAAAATACTCGCACGCCATTTGTAACAGTGGACCGAAACAGTTTTTTCGTAAACACTGATACGAAAGTACGTATATTCGACCGGGAAAAATAGTATGCACCATACGGCCCGAAAGGTGAAATTCCTGCCCTTACGGTGTCATATACTATATTTTACCAAAATTCTAGCATAAGTTACTTTGCCCTGTGACCAATGTAGGTGTAATGCTGCCCGGCTACATTCGTATAGTGCACGTGACAAAATTACAGATACGTTAATTTATGTCATGTGAATAATGTGCCAGAGAGCGCTTCTTTGTTCGCTATTTGTTTGAAATTATGACCGACTCACATCTACACAATATATATGCATACCTTTTAGGGATACCGGATAGGGATGATGACACTGCGTTTATAGCGTTGTTATGCGAAATTTTACACGATGCGTTTTTAGGGTCCCGCACCTCAAAAGGAAAAAAAGAACACTTATAGGAGATCACTTTTTAATATCAAATACTGGTCTGCACTCCCTTGAAGCTGTGAAAATATCAAACTTCTAAGTCAACGCAACCAAAAGATACGACCGTTTATGCTGCATATTTTGAGACTCGCAAGGGAATCAAAATCTATAGGGTACTTCTCTGTTGACCTGAAATTTGACAAGAAGAAATATCTTGTAGCACGAATAAAGGAAAAAAATTCGAAAACCGTTAATTTTAGTTACATCACATATTGAAAAAATTATTTAACAAATAGGTACTAGTCTGCTACAGAAAAAATAAGTAGTGTCAATACAATGAACATTTTTATCTCAAAATATAAAAAAAACACCTATTTGGAAATGTAATTATAATCTAGTACCAAATAACTTGCAATCGTTTTCAACATATTTATGAATATTTATTCCTATTGCAAACAAACCATTAAGAATTGCTTATTTTTATATCACCATAAAATTTTACTATGTGAACGTGGGATCTCAATCGAAAAATAACTATTAGATTTGGATACCCTTCTTCCCGAGGGAATATAACTATGTACTCGTAACGCACATTTATTTATGAAATGTTTATTTTTTCACCTAGACTTTCCAGTTGATTTTTAACACTTACATATTTTTTACAGTAGATGTTCAAACAAGTGGCGAAAACCTATACTTATCAAGTTAGACATCATATTTAATGATAAATTATTATTTATAACATAGTTAGTCGACTCTTGAGACTTGCAAATTTTATTTCCAAAATAATATAAATAATCCCTTCCTTTAAAACAATAAAATCATATTACTTACACACTTTGAAATATCATTATTTCAACAACTTTTAATTTAACATTTAATTGCAAAAAGTTACCGCTCACGAGGTTTAATGACTTCAATTATGACTTGAAATTTGTTAAAATGTAAAGATCGCATTTACGAGGTTAATTTATTTAAATAATGAAGGCATTTATTCCTGAATTATTAGGTGTTTTGTTGTAAAATATATTTAGGGCATGAAACAATAACAGCCTTACAGTAAAACCACAATCATCACTTATATTCATTTCATTAGGGTGTACCTGGGCATAAATATAATCGCTCGTTTTCCCCGACCAGATACCGGGTACTTAGAGTAATTCGCGTCATGTATACCGTGTGAATCAATTTAATAGTCCAGCGTAATCACATAATCTACGAACTCGTAACTATTTTGTAAACCTCGAAACCAGTAGAGAAAATCCTACCTCCACAATATTATAGATACACAAAAAACCCATAATAATACACATAATTTAAAATAGAATCAAACTCACTAACACTACCTACGATAATAGTATTTCTAGGGTTCCTTACCTCAAAAGGAAAAAACGGAACCCTTATCCTATAAGGGTTCCGTTTTTTCCTTTCGTGTGTCTGTCCGTCCCACTGTTAAAGCCAATTTGCGCCGAACTACTGGACCGATTTTGTTGAACTTTGGTACATATATTTAAGTCTGTGGTCATAAGACGGACGTGTAACGTAAATAAATGAATTTTGAACATAGAGATCATTTTTGGGGGGTAAATTAAAAAAAAAGTTTGGTAAACTGTACCGTGTGACATATCAAATGAAAGGGCTTGCAGTAAGGGTCTCAAATATATATATATATATATATATATATATATATATATATATATATATATATATATATATATATTTATAATTTTAAAATGAATGATTTTCAAGTTATTTAAGTAAATAGATGAAAATTTACCATTTACCCTCTCTTATCTCCTACTGGACTAATTGAGTTGAAATTTGGTACACATATGTAAATTGGTGAACATGGGGGTAATTTTTGGGGAAAAATTAGGAAATTAAAAAAAAGTTTTGCAAACTGTACCGTGTGACATATCAAATGAGGCTTGTAGTAAGGGTCTCAAATATATATATTTTTTATAATTTTAAAATAAATAGTTTTAAAGTTGTTTAAGAAAACAGAAGAACAGTTGACCATCCCCCGCTATCTCAGAAACTACTGCACCTAAAGTTTTGAAGAAAATAGGGAAACTCGGGTCTCACCCATAGATTACAGGAAAATTGAAACGAAAATCTTAAGTTTTAAAGTACTCATGGAAAACGGAATAGTGCAGAATCCTCTTCTCGCGAATTCGACTCGCACTTGACCGGTTTTTTATTATATTAAACAATATTTGCCTTTTCCATATAGACGAAATTAGCGGTGTTGTAGTTCCAGTTAAATGCGTTTTAATCTATTTTAAATTGTTATTATTATTTTGCTTTAAATACTCTGTGGATAATTCATCTCAATAAAATTTTCTTTATGCAGAGCCGTAGAAGACCCAATACTGATTTTTCCAAAATAATTAATCGTTAAATTGTAATTTTGTATTTAAAACACAACCAATTTGTTCAAAGTATCAGACGAACGAATGTTATGCTAAGTTTCTAATACGATTTTCAGCTTTAAAACTAGATTTAAGAATGTCTTTTATTTTCAACTAAATATAAATCTCCATTTAAGTAGATGAAAACAAATAACATACTTAAATCTAGATTAAAAACTAAACGTCGTATCAAAAACCGAACAGAACTAAGCTGTGTTGGGACCTTTAAGCTATGTCCTAAAATAATATCACTAAAAACTTTTTGAATCTGATATCTAGAGTGCTCAATATCCCTTAAGGATGGATGTTAGGGACTTTTTTCAAACTCTGTCTATGTACACCTTTAACAGGTCCATACTGTATACACATGGCCATTGATATCTCTCAACGCTATGCAATAATTGCCTCTATTATCTCCTCAGTTGTGTTGCAAGCATTTTAATCTGCATTATGTACTACACGCAGAATTTATAATTACATCTGGAACAGTACGATAAACCGACTGGATGAACTGTGCTGTGTGCATATTGCAGGCACTTACCGAAAAATATGCGCAAAAGCTCTAAAATTGTGCATTATATTAAAATAAATAATCTTAAATCATTTTTATTTTTGAAACTATAATTATTTCTACATTTAAAAATGCGAAAAGAATGCAAAAGAGACAAAGAAAACACATAATGGAAGCAAAAGATATATGAGTACAGAAATATTTGTCATATACACAAACTGCATACACTATTACATAAATATAAAATAAATTTGAATTTTCTGCTATCGGTCGACATGTACGCTTACAGTTTTGCGGCATAGATTACAGAGGTTACAGAGTTCCCTAAATAACGTCAGCTGGCGGATCGTTCATATTTTTATCAACCGCCCAATATCAATTGACAAGTCCGTCTAATGACGTCATCTTCCCACTACTATCCAACGGAATGGGATAACATCTATCGTTTACTGATCTAGGTTTTGTGCGGTATGTGTGACACACATTTGTCAGCAGGGAATTTTACTCTCGATCCAGTCCCGACTCTTCGATCCGATTGTGATTATTAAGAAATTGTCAATAATATTCACTATGAAATATTTTCAGCAAAAAAAAACTGTTTTGTTAAAATGTTCAAGAAGGTGGAGACTATCCACTAATCGCGAGACAGTCTGGAAAAATAATAAATAGATAATTAAAATAATTTGTACTGATTTTTCACTCGGCACTTGGTAGAACATGATTAATAATAACTAATAAAAGCGCTTGAAAATTCTACAAAATTTATTATTAAATTATTTCTCGATGATCGTTTCGGACAATAAGTCCATCCTCAGGAATATAAAACATGTACCTTTTAGGGAAACCAGCGATATGGGTACAACCGCACCAAATACGCCCATCTACAAGAAAGATACTACTGGGATCATGAATTCACAGATATAAATGGAATAAAAAGTATAAAATGCTTTAATATGGTTCATATGTTTTATATTCCTGAGGATGGACTTATTGTCCGAAACGATCGTCGAGAAATAATTTAATAAAAAATTTTGTAGAATTTTCAACTGTGTTTATTTTAGATAATTAAAAATTGTTCGGATGAATAAATTTGGATTCTTGAAATTTATTTATCACTGAAATTGAGAACCCGTACATTTTACGTGCAAAAATTTAACTTTGAACCGTCAGTTAGGAAACGGTATTAGATAACTGTTTTGGCAGTTACACATCTCATATAGGAGGAGATAGACTCTTCCAGTTTTCATTTTTCTTATCTTCTTTTGTAATATACTTTCTGGATTTGATATGAAATGAGACACGACGTATACAGTATACACTTCGGTTATAAAACGTAAAGTAACACAAGTGAAGCGCGACCGTTCAAAGTATAAGGTCGTTTTCCAGATGATAGCAATTCCCAGGGATCAGTCGGGATCCATTCATGCACGCGTCGTCCAAGTGTTCGTTGTGAACTTAGAACAACCACACAGTCTCTCTCTTGTCTTTATTGCAACACTCAGAGCTACTGTTAGCGATATAGAACTATGCATTTTGTAGTAGCAAACTCTGGTGATGTGATGTATCAACATTTCATATCCATTTTCATGAGGAAATTATCTTAAGGCTCTTAACGCTCTGAATTTAAGCCACACAAAAATACTGTTGCAAGGATGCCGCTGTCAGTTGCTTACTCTAAATTTTGGAAATATTTTGAAGATTTTAAAAACTTTTCCGAAAAATAAATAGTCACTTTAGGTTTGTGATGGAACAGTTTTGTGAAATAAGTACGAATAAGGTCATAGTGTGGCATTGAAAACGTGTGTTTTTGGCACAATTAATGCCAACTTTTTTCTAGTAAATCGTACATAAATTACAAAAGTAGTCCATTAGAGACGTAGATTTATTCTTTATCTTCCTTACAGAGAAAGAATGTTTGCAAAATATTGACGAATAAGTCTACAATCAGTTGACAGCCGAAGCCCTATTTTTGGCTTAAATTCAGAGCGTTCCAACAGCCTTAAGACAGACGGATGTATCAGCTATGACGAGTCAAGAAAATCAAGTCGTTATTGCAAGACGTAACAACGAAACGCGTAAAAAATTAAATATTAGTACATTATGTTACTAGAACAGAACATTGACGATTGCGAACTATGGTGGCGTTAACTCGTCAGTAAAAACACCCCAAATGGATCTTGTAGGTTAGGTGAAATGTCAGATATAGTTTATAATTCTCGCGTAGGATGGTACCCCTTTCGCTTACATTTGACCTGAATTGAATTTTCCAAGGGGCGAAAACACTTTATTTTTGATCTGCGCATGCGCAATTTTTATTCTAGGCTATTGGCTATCGTGTGGATCGGGTATTGGTTACCGTGCGGTTGTCGTCACAAGCGTGCCAATTTACGATATTTGTCCATTAATTAATTATTAGTGTATTTGCCATATGGCAACATACACTATTGGCGTCGGTCGGATGGCGGGACCTAGGGGTCGGACCAAAATTTCTCGACGTTTCATAGCCTCCTAAACACTTTGGCACCATTTTTGAAAATGTTTATATATATATATATATATATATATATATATATATATATATATATATATATATATATATATATATATATTTATATATATAGGTATATATGTGTGCGGGCAATAACTTTCGAAGGAGTTAATTCATTTTAACGAAATTTGGCACACATGTTGGAATCCATCACCGCACGAAGCCTATTTAAAATGGGCCCAATCGGGTCATTTTAAGGGTGGTTTTTAGGGGTTGAAAAAAGTTTTTGGGCCCAAAAATACCTAAAATATTCTCAGAATCGTTTCAAAATTGAAATTTAACCCTTTAATAGCAATTAAAAAGTGCTCCTAAAATTTTAATAAAATCGGCCCGACAGGACCGGATTTACAAATTTTCTGAAAACACTAGTTTGCAGATAGTGAGTTATTTACTGAAAGGTGTTTTTAATTTTGGTGTAGACGTTCGATCGACAATAATAATGTAGTTAAGAAAAAAATGTATTTTAAGGGGTGTATTAAGGAGTTAATTTTTTTATTTTGCGCAACAATCACCTTAAGTTCAGATAATAAAACCACAAGGCCTGTATTTGCAAATACACTATATTGTCGGCAGGGTTTTGGCACTGCGACCCGGGTTTTTTTATTATTATGAAGAAGAATCTAAATGCCTACGCTGCTGCAATTCCGACATTATTTTTGTTAACTACGAAAAATATAAACACATCTTGTTATTGGAGACCACTTTATAGTTGAGCAATAAATCTGAGTTGAAAACTCGCTACAGCGTTTTAAGTTTATTTTCCACGAAATAACAAAAAAGGCATAAAATCATCAAACGTTATTATAGTTATACGTTTATTGCAGTTCATTCAGGGACCTTATTTTTACTTTTCCTTATAAAAATATTAGTGTTCAGAGAATTACGTTCATAATTTAATTATAATTTGCGCAATATTTGTGTATCTCAGTCGAGTATAACGTGATTTGTATGGATGTGTGTAAATAAAGAACTGGATCCAAAGTGTCAAAGAAATAAATTATTACCGATATGTATATACGAAGAAACTTTCTGTTTGAAAGAGAAAGGTTATACCCTCATCTGGATAACAATTTGTCACGGCTGAAAAGAATCCGAGGACGGAAACTGAGTTTAAAGTAATAAACTTTTATTTTTTTATAAGATTGAGACACACTATAGGGTATAGAGTATAAAACAAAAACAAAATGGAATCGATTTTCTTTGTCATTCAAAAGGCATGATATAAACATACACTACTACTTACTAAAAGCCAAAAAAAGGAAAAGAAAAAATTATTATGTTTTTAGTGTATTTGCCATATGGCAACATACACTATTGGCGTTGGTCGGATGGCGGGACCTAGGTGTCGGACCAAAATTTCTCGCCGTTTCATAACCTCCTAAACACTTTGGCATCATTTTTAAAAATGTTTACGAGTATATATATATATATATATATATATTTATATACGTATATATAAATATATATTTTAAGAAAACAATAACTAATGAAAAAATCGCAATAACCCTAAATTGTGATTTTAAAAATTACAGGTTTTATACATGCAATAGTTATAGTCGCTGTGAAACTCTCTGTCATGTAGAACATTAGAATATACTCACACAAAAACAAATGATTGATCTACATTGAAAAAGATCGCTTTTTAAGCTAAATTATGATTAATATTCATGAAAAATGGTTATTTCAAAGTGAAAATTGTGCTAAAAATTATGCTAAATGCATTTATTTAAACAGTTTAATAAACATTTCGTTTCAATTGGGTTTTTGAATTTTTTTTTTCACATAAATGGAAAGATCACATACAAGTTTTATAGCGAAACTAGTTTTATTATTTTGTTTAATTTCATAATGAAAGAGTTATATTTGTTTTAAAAATAATGTTTAAGCTAAGATCCGATAACGCGCCAAAAACCTCTGTGACGTCAAAATGTTTTTATGGTTCTGGTTGCCATGGTTACTTTGATAGTATGTATTATAAAGCCATACACAAATACACAACTTTTATCATTTTGACGTCACAAACATTCCTGGTACGTTTTGTAATCACGTTATATCTTATGAAGTTTTATACATTTTAATTAATTTGTTATTAATTACCTATGGCTTAAATTTTTTTTCCTTTTCGTTCTTCAATATTATTTACGATATATTATTTAAAAAATAAAAAAAAATATTTTTTTTTTAATTCAAATACTCAATTGATAAATTAATTAATTTTCGAGCAGGATCAATTTCGTGCTTTTCTTATGAAGAAAAACATCCGTGAACATAATCTAAAGTCATTATCAAATCAAATTTTCTGACAATCCTTTCTACAACCCAGCATCAGTAAAACTTTTCTCCAGAAGGCGAATACTGTCCAGTGTCTAGACTCATATTTTCATCACAATGACGACTTGGAGATATAAAAAGTTTAATAAGAAAGATAAAGCTACTTACTACTTATAAGTTTCAAATTCAAATAACACAACATTAAAATATTTCTATTATGAACGCTACGAGTATATTTCTTTCCGTCTAGACTTTAAAACTATAAAACGAGATAATATAATTTCTTTACTTCACCGCAAAAATGTCAGTGAAACAGTGGAACGGGATTGTTCCTCGGACATGGACAAGTTTATCATGTCAGCTCGACAAAAGAAACCGTCCATGTTGTTTCGTCTTTGGAACTATTTTGAGCAGCCATAATCTAGATCAGTGGCCCCCAACCCGTAGAAGTCTACAAACCACTTATTCTGAAAATTGAATAAGAACGAACCATCCATACCCCCCCCTCCTCAACAGTTGTAACCAAATTCAAAGGTGTTTAAGTAAAACAGTTTTATTATGATAGCTCATAAGCACGGATATATTCATCCCATCTCGTTCAACGCATATCGCTTTTAAAATTTCCATTTAATGATAGCTTTTTACGTGCTGACGGGCCCTACCGCGGACCACTTCTGAGGCTCTCACGGAGCACCTGTGGTCCGCGGACTAGGGATGTCAAAAAATATCGATATATCGATATTTTTTATTTGATATATCGATATTTTTGGACGATATTTAATATTCCGATATATCGATATAAAATTCCGAGTATAGAAAACCGATATTTTTTTCCAATAGCAGCACTGTATGTACTACCGCGACTGACTATGGTCGTTTAATTATTCCGAAAATATGAAAAACTTCACTGAAAAAGAAACACGTGTTTTTACATATATTTTTGGAACATACTTTTAAGTGCGTTCCAAAAACAACAACAGTGAATAAAGCACATGTAAAACACGTTTCTTTTTCACTGGATTTTTCGATATTTTCAGAATAATAAACAGTCAAAGTAGCTATTCATGCAATATTTCATTTCATTTCTACAACATCTACCTAGAATATTTTTAATTATTTCGATTTACACTTCAATTCATGCTGTACCAACAATTTTCTGTCAAATGTCACCTCTGGCACGCATGCCATAGGTTCGCCATCCCTGGCTTCATTAATTGCTTGATTAATCTCTAAAATTATCTGCTCCTAAATGTACTAGGCGTTTGATTAATAAACAAAAAAAAATCTTATCGTTGTTTTTGATTTCAGATAACTATTTATTAATTGATTTATTCGAAAAAATGTCCGTTAATTGCTATTTGAGATTATATTAAGCTAGCCAATATGTATACTAAATTTCTTCGAGTGCCAATGTTTTCTTTAAAATTGTACCGATATATCGATATTTTTTTAAAAAATATATCGCTACCGATATCGATACGGTATATATCGATACTTTTTGGCACTTCTGACATCCCTACCGCGGACCACTAGCCTAGATAAACAAAAAAGTATTGAACTGCCTATTTGATTTATAGTTAACAGTTTTATACATTTGTCTTTGACCGAAAAAGTAAATCGAGTATTATTCCGGCTTTAGTAGGAACGATACAATACGTTACGATGGAATATGATCAACGACTCATTCTGATCGCATCTCATCTCCTCCAGGATATTGTGTATTGTCAAACTAAATGTGGGTCGGTCTCAGTCGGCCGGTCGAGACGAAATATCGACGCAACGGTGTCGAACATCAAAATGTGGATGTGCTGCATAAAATATACATGAAGCCACACATAAAAAGTATACCTACGCATATCAAAATATTTATACAGTGTCCCGGGCAGATGTGTTTTTGTGTGCGACACAATACGTAGCTTACATGAGTTTACATTTCAATACTTAAATCTATAAGTTTTATGTTTGAACATTACGTAAACAAATAAAAATTTAGTGTTTTGAATCTACTGGCAGTCGAATGACCTTCAACTCAAAACTCTTTTTTAAATTGTCATTTTACTGAAGTCTGCATTTTGATGTAATAATTAAAAAGTATTTATAGTTTTCTCGTTAAAACAATTTCAATTTACATGGAGGATCTTAAGTTGAGGGATCGCCAATTTTGATTTGTTTTTTAATTAAACTACAGCAAAAAAAGTTTAGGCCATTTTAAAAACTATGAACACTCACTGTACACGATATTTATTGGTTTTGGAATTTCTTTCTTTCTGGTCAGAAAAGATTTTACACAGCATTTTGCATTTTCCAATATGCTTCTAAACTTTAAAATAACAAGAATAAAATTAATGAGTGCAGGCAAAACTAATAGTAAGGATGACATTTATGAGTTTAAATATGTAATAATGTTATTATCAGTAAAGAAGAATTTCTTAGAATTTTTCATCCACAAACATCTGACTTTAATAATTATAATTATTCAATCTGACTTTAAGTTCGACATCACACAGTCGTACTACAAGATAACTTGAAATCACAACTGCGTCTCAAGATATGATATGGGTTGTTATAGTGAAATAAGACTCTACGCACGTAATCCATATCTAACGGTCCAGTAATCACATCCATTCGAATTCGACAAACTAACGGTTCCGGATGTTCTTCTAGCGAACAGTATGAAAAAGTAAAAAATAAAAAAACTAAAAAAAAAAATATTAACTCCCTTCAAAAAAATCACTAAAAAGATAAAAATAATAAAATTTTGAGGTTGGAGCTAATTTCATTACAAAAAAAATCACATGAAATTTTGAGGTCGGAGCTAATTTCATTACAAAAACTTTTAATTACTAACATATCTACTTTTATTAAATAGGCGCCGATCTCAAAATTTCATGTGATTTTTTTTGTAATGAAATTAGCTCCGACCTCAAAATTTCATTATTTTCATCTTTTTAGTGATTTTTTTGAAGGAGGTTAAATATTTTTTTTTTAAGTTTTTTTATTTTTTACTTTTTAGTGGTGGATTTTATTTCGCACATTTTTAAAAACTACTGAACCGATTTAAGTAAAATTTATGTGGGATCACCCTGAAGATGTGCCCTATTAAATAAGAAAAGAATCATCATAATCGCTTTACAAATGTTGGAGATATGAGGTAGCATACATTAAAAAATATGTTTTTTGACATCATTTAACAACAGATAAACCGATTTTAATAAAAACTATATGGGATCACCTGGGATGTATACCCTTTCAAACAAAGAAAGAATTTTCCAAATCGATTCAGGCGTTTGCGAGTAATTGGGGAACATATCTACATAAAAAATTAAAAAAAAAAATTAAAAAAAAGATTCCGACGAATTGAGAACCTCCTCCTTTTTTTGAAGTTGGGTAAAAACAATTAATTTCACAGCAAATCCTGGGTACCGTTGTTTAGCTCTATACAAACTCTTATATGCGCAAATTTAAAAGTATATAAAAAACAATGAATTTAAACATAATGCGTAACACATGACTTGGTAATACAAAAAACAAGGAAACGAATGGTCGATGGTGAAAAAAAGTAGTGGAATGGACAGTAGAAAATAATATAGACACAGAAAGAACCAACGATTTTATTCATATCATTACGTCTTCACATAAACGCATGCAATACGAGGAACCATAAGAAGGATATTTTCTTAGACCCGATCTCCTTGTTGCAAAGACTATTACTTATCATGACCATTCTCTCACGCGCCTTTCTATGTATGTGTTCTGTGTGCGTTGACATGTCTGCGTGTATATGAGTGTACTTTATTCTTTTCAACAACCCCATCAAATACACCAACGCATAATATGGATGCAAAAATTTAGGGTTGTAACGTTTCGTTCAGCAAAATAAAAAAGTGAATTAAAAAAATCAAAAAAACCCGACTGCGTTAAAAGTGAACTACAAAGAAGGAAACAAGATTAAATGATAACATTTAGTCAGATGCATCCGATATTTCTGTTCAACTTATTGCAGTTACTACATATATGCCTCCGACTGCATGCTATCATTTCATCTTGTTTTCTCCTTTTTAGTTTGCTTTTAACGCAGTCGGGTTTTTTTTTATTTTTTTAATGTACTTTTTATTTTATTTTTTGTTTCGTTTATTTTTTCTGAAATTTAACTTCTTTAGCGACGTATTTGTTTGAATAAAATGAGAAATCAAGGGGAAGTAGAGCTACCTAATAAAGGGGAAGTTAGTTTGTCTCTTAAATTACATGAAACTGACAAGGACAGAAGTTTATAGTGTGTTGCTAAAGTATGTGTAAATATTATTAATTAGTTTGACATAACAAAAAATTAAATTTAGGAATAATATTAAAACCTAATGAAGTTAAACTTCTTATGTGAGCTTATGATGGTGAGGCTCATTATAATTTTTTCAGACATATTTTTTGTTTTTTTTAATAATTTGGTTTATTTGAAGTTTTATAAGATCATTTTCTTTGCCCAGTAGTTTGAGCCTTGACATTTTCGAGGTAAAATGGTTCAATTAATAGTTTCATTTTGCAATAAGTTTGCCTTTCCAAATTACATTTAAGCATATAAGTTGTATATATTTTTTTAATATTCTTCATTTTAATACCCTATTGGATTCATTTGGAGAAAAAAAAATTCGAGGCACACATTATGGCACCTAATATCCGCCATGTAATTTTTTTGACGTCATCTATCCTAGGTCACAGTGTTAAATGCCGTCGATCAATGGTCACTGATTTTAGAGAGCGCTGCAACTGAGCACTGGAAGCTCATCCATAACGGAATGCCACCACTGACCAGTACTCACAGCGTATATCTGAACATAACCACAATTCGTCTTAAAAAACATTAAAAACGTAATCCCAGCCCCAACGTTGCCGTGAAATGCTATGCCAGTGTATGCAGTGCAATCATGCAACTCAGCCACCTCTTTTATTAAGAACTCTGACGGCTGTCTACAGTGTCGTTGGGTGCACTACACGTACGAACAGCTCCGTTTTGATCTACACATTTACAAAAGCATGACTGTTGTACAGAGGCGGTTGGATATACGTAAAATAAATATTAGGCCTAAAATTGTGATTTCGTTTTTCAAAATTTCTAGAAGTTCGAAATAATAATGTAATTTTATCCATTATTTTCCATAAAAGTGTCAAAAGAATTTTGTAGTGAAATTTTATTTTCATCAAAAATATTGAAAAATGATGAGTATTTTTTATATTATTCACTTTTGATCTCAATTATTTTGGTTTTAAAACAGAGAGAGATTTTTAAACGTTCGCTTCATGTTGATTAATTAACGTTAACGTTCTTTTAATTAATTTTTTATGCACAGTGGAGGTAAATTAAAGGCTTAAATCATTACCGTTTATTTCCAACAGAGAAAAGATTTGTTATTATTTATGAAGTTACTTTTATTTATTTAGAATTATTTTATAAGATTGACTTTGGTTAAGGTTTGAGACTTAAACATTTAAATAGGTTGCTTGCCGGCATTTTTATCGTACGACTTCGCGATTAATAATAAATTGCTTGTCGTATTGAATTTTAAAAAATAATTATTTATTGACGATTTTCAATAGTTGCACTTCGATTAATTTTTTTTTTAAGAATATCCAATTGTATATGTGGCACTACCTCTTGGTATTTGGCCAGTAAATCGAAAATATAAGTAGCTGGGCCAATATAAATCAACATCACAAAACATCCATGAGCAGAGTTGGGATTCGAACCCACGACAGTTAGGTCAAGAAGCCAGTACGCTAACCACTAGACCATAATTGTCCCGCGATTAAAATTTATCTACTGCGCTGTTAGAACAAAAATTTTTATCAAATTTTTAAGAAACGAGAATACGAATTCATTCAGTTACACAAGAGGCAACGCAAGGTCAAAGTCAATCTAAAGTACTTACATAATGACTGAATAAAATACAATACAAAATATATAACAAAATTATGAATTTAAAATGAAATAAAAACACATACAGGACAACCTCGCTTAACGCTTTCAGTATTACGCGGTTTAAAAAAAATGAAAACTTTAGCCACTATAACGTAAATTATAGAACAATTTATACAAAATCATTCAAATATTGATAGAAGTTCAAAGGCAAGACGAAGTGTCATTGATGCAATATCTGGCTATCGACAACAGCTGGCTGAATGAAACAGACAGAGGTAAACGACATTAGACGACTTCTTCACAAAAAACGATATTAGCAATAAATAAATCTATAACTAATGTGATAAAAAACTATTTAGCAAAATAAATGTTATAATATTAAACAAAAAAAAACTAACACATTTTCTTATTCTCGGTTCTGTTTCACTTATGCCTATTATCTACGTATTAAGATGATATCGTTAAACGCTGTGTCATATAGCGCACGAACTTACTAGAACGTATCTTCCGCGTTTAGAGGGGTCTTACTGTACATATCAAAATGGTTATTGTAATAATATTATCGTTATCAAATTAATGCACGATACAAATGTAAGATTTTGTATCATTACACACTACAGCATCTCATTGGGAAACCATGCCTAGATTTTTTAGGTCACCAGCTATGTAAGAAACAAAGTCAACAGGAAAACAGAGTTCAAAATGAAAGTCCTACACTGTTATTGTTAGTGCATATATGTGAAATGGGGGTAATGGTGTAATTTCATATGAAATGTGATGTAGTCTGCTGAAGTCTGTGGCAACGGTGTCGTAGTGTTGATTGCCCTGTATGTAGCCCAGCCAGCGGATGCATAAGGATAGAGAAACTTACAGAGTGTCCATGGACACATGTACTATGGTTAAGGCACTATAGATGTGAGTATTCTCATCCGCCATATTGTGTCCTTGCTTGTCACGCGTAGTACGACAACATATGACTAAAGTTAACAGATAAACTATATTTCATAAAAGAAAAATGATTTGAATTTTTGTCAAGATTTTTTAAAGGTCCTACTGTTGTTTGTACGCGTTTACCCGTACGCAAAAGTGCTTTAAAGTGGGAATATCAATGTTAAAGCTGTACAAAAGTTGACAGAAAAAATTGCGATAATTATTTATTTTTCATCACTGTTTAATATGCAGAATAGAAGAATTATTTGTTAATTGTAATGACTATTGTTTTTTTTGCGGGCTATTAAAAAAATGCTGAAATGTCAGAAAAGAAATCTGCCTTTGGCAACGACACTTCAATTTTATCAGCTGAAATACGAAACAAATGAAATAAAAAATATTGGATACATGTTGAATTATTTATTATAAAAAAAAATATATACATTAAATAATATACATTATGGAAAAGCATTTCAATTTTTTTTCTTTGCTGACGCCGTTCCATAAACTATTTTGCGAAATTTGCTATTTTCAATGAAGTTTTTCAAACAGTAAGAACGGACGTTAAAAAAATGCCGGATAATTCTCCCTTTCACATTGCAACATTCCGGAAAAATATATCAATATTGTCCACTAAACATTTCACCAAATCAGAATTTCCGTTTGAATTTCTTCCATCCATCCTGTCGACGATTTTCAAATTGTGATTCTTCAAAATGTGTCTGTAAGAAAAAAACGTTTAACTGTATTCTCAAAAAAAAAAAGAAAAAAAAGCGGCTGTAAGTACAGAGACAGGGAAAATTACGCATACTTCACACAATCGAGAGTTCCCATTTGGCGTCCAACTATTTCCACGTCGAGAATTTTGTATCCACTTTGCTCGCCTGGTTCCTGTCAGGAACCTGAATAATCTTCACCCTTTTTCCGATCTGTTGGTGCAATTTACCGCCGAGCAACAAGGCATCTTTTTGTTTAATCTGAGAACGTATTACAAAATGAAACTGTAATCGATAAACTATATTTTTTCAATAATGTCACGTACTTTTTTAACAATATATTAATATACAAACCGGGTTTGATTCACTTACAAGTAACAATGTTGCTTCCCACGAGTTACACAAAAAACAAATAATAATATCCGTATATACGCACTTTACGTATCACTACGTCTTCCAATTTTACTTTGAGCCCGAAAATATATGCTATTTGCAGTTAACACTTTTCAACAGAGAAAAATAATGCTTCGAAATGCTGCGTTGACGCATCTGGTGTCGTACTATATATTATCACAGAAGACAAGCAAGGAACCTTAATGGCGGATGAGAATACCTATATCTATAGAGCTCTACTATGGTCAATGTAGACATTTTAATTTACAATAATTCGCAAAGAACTCAGGGCCGGCCTTAGTCAGCTATAGGCACCCCGGGCGAGTCATGCCTTTGGCACCCTTTTAGGTATACTTATTTCATTCAAAAACTTATTTTGAATTTGAACCATATCTCTTACGAGATAAGTCTATAAAACTTAATACACTGAGTCTAGTTTTCCTTTAGGTCGATAAAAATAGGTATTCAAATTAAGTGGTTAAGTTAAGCTGGCGCGCGCGGCGCCCTGTAGTACCTGGCGTCCTGGGCAGCCACCCATGCCCCCCCCCCTTTCACCGGCACTGATAGAGCTAAATATTGGTACAGGATCCCACGTCTGCAAACTCGAACTGTTCGAGTTGTAGCAAGCTTTGTTACAATAACCCCCTCTCTCTATATTGTACTATTGTCTATCTCGTGAATGGTGATTCGTAGAAAAAAGTATAAGAACAGTTTTTGTAGATAATTGCATGATCTAAAACTTTATCCGACCTATTTTTATGATAAAACTTACCGTTTACGAGAAAAATGCAAAAAACCGATAAATAGATAGATAGATTTTATTTACCACATTGAGAAAAAGTGTATAGCAACTCCATAAAAAAACAGATTAAAATTACACATAAAAAGTCATTTATACAATAAAATTCTCTGTTTACCAGGTCATTCTTTAACACGTTGATTGCCACGGAATTTTTCACGATTCCGGTCTAAAGAGCCAATTTTATTTAATCATGTTATATTATTAAAAACTTTAATAATTAATCAAAAGACTTAAGAAATGTTTTTTTTTAATGTTTAGGTGTTTTTCTGTTCATTTAAGCCAAACCTAATTTTTTTATTCTTTTTCCTGAGGTCATCTATTCGTAATTACATTGTTATGCTACGAGTTTTCTCGTAGCTGTACAAATATGGCAAGTAATGAAGGAACGAGATAACTCGTAGTAGGCGTCCCGGGCAAGTAAACAACCTACGAGATATCTCGTAGTTGGCAGTCAACGTGTTAACTTTCTTTTTAAGGTTTGCAGTGGCAATGATTTGATCTCATTTGACAGATGGTTGTAGACTGTAGAGTTTAAGGCAGTTGTAAAGCAGCACACCTTTTTTTAAAGATATTTTTGACTTTTGACCTTGAATAACAAATTTTGCACAGGTAGGATCGGTGGGGACTTTTCGATATTTTATTTGTGATCTGTACCAATATTTAGCTCTATAGGAATGATTGCAGACTTACCCCTACATTTTTGTAGTATATTATGAAATGATTTTTACTTGCCAATACATTCCAGATTTTTCAGTATGTGAAAATGTATTATATATCGGTATCGGCGATTTATCGGTATAGTAAGAACCAATAAAATTACGATTGACCACTTAATGACTTGCAGTATGTTATTGCCCTAAAATGTATTTCAAATGTTTGAACAACTATAACCGTTATAGTTGCTCAAACAGTTGAAATGATTTCACTATATGCAACAAATCCCACTTTCTTTAGTAAAAAGCATTGTGCTGTGTTCCATTACTTTCACCATCTATACATAAATAATATGCACTATATGTAATATTACTTGGGTTATACAAAAGGACTTCTTCAAGGGTCACTTCGACACTCGGCAGCAATGCGCCTACCCACCTTACTACACAATAATCGTCATCTAAACTGCTTTTTGAACCCGATAGAAATTTCCTTTCTTCAACAAAAAAATATTGGTGAGGGCACTTTGTAAAAAGATTTTACATTTGTGTGGTCAGAAAACTTTTACATACAAAATGATAAATAATACCAACGTGGGTGAAAAAACGGGATATTATGCGGGGATTTTATATTCACGTACCAAAGTACCTGGTTTTATCGTTTACCGATTTGTTCCTGAGTGTACGCTACCTTCAAATACCACATCTCAAATCTTGTTCCCTCATCTAAAAACTCATATAGCTCTCCCGACACTATTTTTAGGTAAAGGGTTCGGGTAAACGGCAAGCAAAGGACCAAGAATCCTACAGACGAAAAATTGAAAGAACATTTTCTGGAAAAACTTCCAATTTTTAGTCAAAACTTTTTTACACTGTAATGTTGCGTCTTTTTGAGACAACATTAATACTCTGCATTGTCTACCACAACATTGTTTTCTTTTGAGTTTCTATTAGTTACGCATATAAAACAAACAAGTTTAATATAATTTTCGATCTCGTTGTGATCAGACGTATTTAGACTTGATTAAATCAAATTTTATTGTGTTTTATTTATTAGTGTATTTGCCATAGGCAACATACACTATTGGCGTTGGTCGGATGGCGGGACCTAGGGGTCGGACCAAAATTTCTCGACGTTTCATAACCTTCTAAACACTTTGGCACCATTTTTAAAAATGTTTATATATATATGTATATATATATTTATATATATATATATTTATATATTATATATATTATATATTTATATATATATATATTTATATATATATATATATATATATATTGTGACATTATGCCCATATGTCACAAGAATATATAGTATATAGTCCAGTCATTATAGTAAGTTCACCTCGGAATTCGAGATACCCAGCTGTAAGTCTGTAAATACTTGTATATTGACACCCTAAAAGTTGTCTCAAAACCTACATATGGTAGGGTGTACGCAACTATTAAATTTCAAGGTCAAAGGTCACAAAAATCGGTTTTTTGCGCTTTTTTTGTAAATATCTCATTTCCTATGGGTTTTTTGCTATTTGTATTTATTATCAATATTGTACAATACAAAATTCTCTACAAATTTTGTTTAAAAAATTTTTTCATACGGTGAACCGTTTTCGAGATAAGGGCGGAGAGCGCGCGGTCACAGCATCACTTCAGGTCAACCGGTGCCTCCGGTCGAAAACGCGCCATATATAGTTGCTGAACTATCGATAAATCAATGATTATAAATATTTGTCAATTTTTATTAACTATTATATTATATTTTATCATATTTTTCCTAACCTATCCACTTTTTATTCAGAATTAATTTATTTAACAACACTTACCTGCCCATGTAATTGCAAAATTGTTAATGAAAATATAGGAATTATATTTGCATTTTAACCTAATTAATATTAATAACTTCTTACATGATGAAAAAAAAAACAAATAAATTATGAATTAATCTTTTTATTAAAAAATATCATTCAATACATTTATTTTTATTAAAAGTAAAAAAATGGAATAAAGGGTACAAACACTACAATTTATAATTTTAATCATCTTCTTCCTCTTCATCGTCGTCTTCCGGCTGCTGGTAAATTTCAAACTGGTCTTCATTATCGTCTTCAACGACATTTGTCTCAAGTTCTTCCATGATTTCGGAGTCAAAGATTCCATCTTCGTTAATGTCGCTCTGATATGGTAGAGCATTGAGACAAGCTTGCCCATTACATTGGCCACAAGCTAAAGAGCATTGCAAGCCCGCTTAAATCATAATATAATTATATTCCCATTTACACTAATGACTTTTTAAATAAAAAATAAATAAGTGCATCTTCTTTAAAATCTGTAAATTTTAAAATCCTTCCACTACGTCAAAAATTATACCTGGGAATTATACGGGCCCCTATTATACACTACGGACCTTTGAGGAAGAAAATTGTTCGGCCCAGAGATTATTAGAGAGTGGAACTCAAACCTTATTGGCAGTCTATAATGCTCCGAAATATGTGAAAAGTCTCGATCATCTTCGTTATATGCATTACGTCAAGTCTACAAAACTTAATAAACCTGTGCAGCTTTCAAATATTCCACCAACAAGTGCAGCTGCTCATCAACATTTCAAACGTGTATATTATCAAGTTCAAACTTGGTTAGGGCATGATTTGGAACCCCAGGTATGGGGTTGGGCAATGCGAAACGATTTTCTGGAGCCTATCATGACAATTTTACCACCTGCTCCAGAAGATTTGCTAAATACAATTTTCTGCAACTGCAAGAGTGGTTGTGGTTCGCGATGCGGATGCAGGAAAGCGGACTTGCAATGCTCTTTAGCTTGTGGCCTATGTAATGGGCAAGCTTGTCTCAATGCTCTACCATATCAGAGCGACATTAACGAAGATGGAACCTTTGACCCCGAAATCATGGAAGAACTTGAGACAAATGTCGTTGAAGACGATAATGAAGACCAGTTTGAAATTTACCAGCAGCCGGAAGACGAGGATGAAGAGGAAGAAGATGATTAAAATTATAAATTATAGTTTTTGTACCCTTTATTCCATGTTTTTACTTTTAATAAAAATAAATGTATTGAATGATATTTTTTAATAAAAAGATTAATTCATAATTTATTTGTTTTTTTTTTCATCATGTAAGAAGTTATTAATATTAATTAGGTTAAAATGCAAATATAATTTCTATATTTTCATTAACAATTCTGCAATTACATGGGCAGGTAAGTGTTGTTAAATAAATTAATTCTGAATAAAAAGTGGATAGGTTAGGAAAAAAATGATAAAATATAATATAATAGTTAATAAAAATTGACAAATATTTATAATCATTGATTTATCGATAGTTCATCAACTATATATGGCGCGTTTTCGACCGGAGGCACCGGTTGACCTGAAGTGATGCTGTGACCGAGCGCTCTCCGCCCTTATCTCGAAAACGGTTCACCGTATGAAAAATTTTTTTAAACAAAATTTGTAGAGAATTTTGTATTCTACAATATTGATAATAAATACAAATAGCAAAAAACCCATAGGAAATGAGATATTTACAAAAAAAGCGCAAAAAACCGATTTTTGTGAACTTTGACCTTGAAATTTAATAGTTGCGTACACCCTACCATATGTAGGTTTTGAGACAACTTTTAGGGTGTCAATATACAAGTATTTACAGACTTACAGCTGGGTATCTCGAATTCCGAGATTCTTACCTAATTTAAGCTTAAATGACTGGACTAATAACCTTAATAGTTAATTAAATAAATAGTTAATAATTTAATTATATCTGAACAGTTATAGGCAGCTGTGATTCCGTATTGCATTTTCTGATATCCGTGGCTACTACGATATCATGCCTCACTTAGCAACGAACAATAAAGCCTGACATTGTTGTGTAATTAATATGTTTGCTAGGTGACGGTTTCGTGAAAATAATAAACAATAATAAAATAACAACTCTCTCTGTTCCGGTACCTGGTGAAGTATAGACGTATCCGTTTCTGTTCCGTAGTTTTAAGTCGGTATTTTGCGAAATGTGGTCCGTTCTGTCCGTAGTATTTAAGTATCGTCTCCGTTAGTTATTATTAAGGTAGAATTATATTAGTTAAGTAAGCTCTCTCTGTTCCGGTACCTGGTGAAGTATAGACGTATCCGTTTCTGTTCCGTAGTTTTAAGTCGGTATTTTGCGAAATGTGGTCCGTTCTGTCCGTAGTATTTAAGTATCGTCTCCGTTAGTTATTATTAAGGTAGAATTATATTAGTTAAGTAAGCTCTCTGTTCCGGTGTTTGAAGGGTATAGACGTATTTGTTTTTGCTCCGTGGTCTATGTCGGTATCTTGTGAATTTTGTTTGATTGTCCGCTCTGTCCGTTTATAGTAATTAAGTTTGCCCGTTAGTAACTATTAAAATAGTACTATATTAGTAAATAAGTCATTTGTGATTTTCTGCGTACCTGATAGTATTAAAGTTGTGAATTATTGACCGATTGTTCTGCCTGTTTATAGCGCTTAAGTTTGCTCCGTTAGTTATTATTAAATATAACTAAGTATTAACACGATTGTTTTCCTTTTTTTGTCTTAAGGGTCTGTGTTGATCGGACGCCCATAGGCGGATATCAAATTATCTGTCAAATAAACCAAACGGGCCCAGCAACTTAAGATCAGATATCCTCCTGCGACGCCGACAACACAGATTCGACTGTTGTCTTTTTCTTCTCTTTTCAAGACAGTGTTGTAACAAGTGGGAGTCCGTCTACGCAAGAGAACATCAAATTATATATATATATATATATATATATATATATATATATATATATATATATATATATATATATATGTGTGTGCGCTATAACTTTCGAAAGAGTTAATTGATTTTTACGAAATTTTGCCCACATGTTGGAATCCACCACCGCAAGAACCCTATTTAAAATGGGCCCAATCGGACCATTTTAAGGGTAGTTTTTAGGGGTTGAAAAAAGTTTTTGGGCCCAAAAATGCCTAAAAAATTCTCAGAATCGTTTCAAAATTGAAATTTAACCCTTTAATAGCAATTAAAAAGTGCTCCTAAAATTTTAATAAAATCGGCCCGACAGGACCGGATTTACAAATTTTATGAAAACACTAGTGAATTATTTGCTGAAAGGTGTATATAATTTAGTTTAGAGGTTCGATTGATAATAATATTGCAACTGAGAAAAAAATATTCTTTTAAGGGGTGTATTAAGGAGTCAAATTTATTATTTTGCCCAAAAAACCAACTTAAGTTCGCATAATAAAGCCACACTGCCTATATTAGTAAATACACTATATTGTCGGCAGGGTTTTGGCACTGCGACCCGGGTTTTTTTTTTATTTTATATTAGTAGATCAAATCGATCATTATAGTAAGAACTGTAGTATGTTTCTGGGTTTTTAATTTGATGTTCACCTAAACCTTTTAGATTTAAAAAATAACGTCGGGAGAACTGTAACCATTTTTAGGCGAAAGAAAATATCTGAGATGAAGAGTGCAGAAGGTAGCATATACTTTTAAGGAAGCATTTCAAGTAACTCATTACAAAATATTTTTTACCCGACTACAGTCAATCCAAAAAAGAGGCTATGTACCTGTAAGTGTTTTTAAGTAAGGCAGTTCACTGGATTTAAATGATAGAGGTTTTAGTATTTTGTATTTACAACATTTAAATCCGTTTTTTGTACAATTTTCACTTCGAAACAACTTTTTTCCACCCACTTTGAACAAAAATTAACCTAAAAAGTGATCTTTTTCTATGTAGATCAATCATTTGTTTTTGTGTGAATACAATCTAATGTTCTAGATGACAAGGACTTTCACAACGATATTAGACTGCTTGTGCATATATAAAAACTGTAATTGTGTGTTCATAATCTAAGACCATTGTGAAATAAAATTTGTGCCCAATGCTTTCTGCAATCCAGCATTAACTTTTTAAATACAAAAGTTAAGAAAACTACAGCTATGTACCTTTTATCTTTTTCCCCCGCAGTCCTCATAACGTCATATTGTTATTAATATATCTGAATATTAATTGTTATTATCTTTGTATTTTAAATCTATATTATAAGGTAGATGGAAGACCAATCCTATAATTGAATCTAGTCCAATTGTTTCGACAATAAACACATTATTATTATTATTATTGTGAAGGAAATATTCCTTAAAAAATTTTGCATCCACAACCATCCAAACTTCGGGTTCGTCACCGTCATACTAGGGAGCAAGTTATAACTATAATCGCGTCTCAAACCATGTAATGGGCGATTACAGTGAGTTTGGGTCGTGCGCACGGAGTACACGGAGCGACCCAATAAGCACGGCCTTTTGTATACGGCAAATTAGTGACTCAGCAATACGCTGACATGCCGGAATAGTTTTCATATTTGCAAACAGTGACAGTTTTGCTCCTCCAAGAACACCAATTATAAGGACAATTAATTTAACAGTATACTCTGGGTACTGCTTTCTGAGCTCAAAAAGAAGATCTTGATATTTTGTCCGCTTCTCAGTCTCCTCTGCGGCTATGTTCGTTTCAGCAGGGGCTGAAAACTCGATAACATACATAGTTCGCGCAGGTTTATCAAGGAGAACTATGTCAGGCTTTGTGGCTGAAAGTTGCCTGGTAGTACTAAATGAGTAGTTCCAGAAAATCTTGCATGACTCATTTTCGATAACGGACTCAATATCATTTGGAACATAAGGTAGAACAGGAGTTTTATCAACACCATAATGATTATTATTATTATTATTAAAATACTCCAGTGCTGTAGATTTCTAAAAAATACACCACTTCAACAATATCTAAAATGGAGTTAAAACTTCGATGACACATAGATATTAGATAAAAGGTTGATGATAACGTTGAACGATTCCCATATAGAAATTACAATTCTTTTGTTATACTTTATCTCTTGATATTACGTTCATTTATAAGATGTTAGCAGACAATGGAGTATGAGTATGTGACAATATGACGTGTAGGCTGTAGCTTTCGTATATACACGGAGTTGAAGTCACATAATCGAGTTTCTTTTCAGATGCCTACTGATTGTGAAGTAATATAATCCAGTCAGCTTTGTGTATGACTGTTATTATTACAGACTGGTTTAATGTAAGAACGTTCCACGTCATGATTCACTACCCTCAAGGCATGCGAAAAAGTACATTCTTTTCAGCAAAGGACAATAAAAACATAATGCTGTCAGCTATACGGAAGTTATTATTACTGACTGTGCCAATATCGAAATATTTCACGTCTTGGCTTTTCTTTCTCTTTAAAGATACAAATTAAAATTAGGGTTTAAAAAAATTAAAACAATACGCTTTTACGAACTAAAAAATGCAAAATAATTTAACAACAAAATTAACTTTACTATCTACTTAAATTTTCATATTAACTCTACGTTTACAATTAGCTAGTAAATGAAAAATTTATTATCGATATTAAGCACTCTTTTTACAGTAAAGCTAATTTTGTTGACTGACCACTAACGGTGCTAGTTATCAATATTGTCAATTTTATATTATCAACGGAAAAATGTGCACTTGGTGCGAGAATTAAATTAGAGTTATGGTTTGAAGTCACTTATGACATAGCTAACTTTATGACGTAGATGTATTAAGCAAAATAGAAGTGGCTCTAATCCAGACTAATACTCATATCTTTCTCGGTGACGTGTCGGAGAAACTTAGGGCCAAAGTGCAGTTTCTGTCATTTTCGTATACGTTTCTGCAGGAAACCATTTCATGTCGTCGAAAACGAACATACTCTACCGATCATAAGTAGACCCGATTAATTAGCTTTAATTAATATACATTTTGCTTAACATAAAAAAGAACCATACATTTTTTAGAAACATTTACATACATTATAAATGTCCAGAATTAGGTTTGTTCTCATAATTAATATCCGTTGAAGGAAAGTTTGGCTGAGAAGCTTTAGCGATGTTTAGCTTGTGGCCAACTTTTCGAAAAAATTATTTAATCTTCAGGGCATCAGGCTAGTTAAAGGATGGTAAATTGTACTAAACTTAAATTCATTATCATCTTTCTCTGGGTTACTACAATTCCATTAATATCTTAAAAATTATGATATGCAAAATTATCGTTATAGTGGTTCCTTCTTTAAGTTAAAGGACTGTTATGTAATTTATAATATTTCACAGCGCATATAAGTATACTTTGTACACAAACTGAAAATATAGTGCACTTTTTACCCGGTTATGATCGGGCTAAGATAAAATGTCAACCAAAATGGACATTAGGGCGAGTAATAGGGATGTTGACTGTATTCAAATAAAAACATAATGTTAACGTTAAATGCTAGTTTCTATGGTATAAATACTAAAAAACACAATATTTTTCCTTATTTTGAAGGAATTTAATCCATATTTAATGAATAAAACCTAATTAAATCACTCTCAAGTCATCTGACAACGAAAACCAATCAGAGCGCATGACGTCAGAGAGTCACACGCTGTAAAAAGGCTTCATTGTTTGATTAATATAGTGTGTAATTTATTATTATTTGTTTATAGAAAACGTCAAATTACATGTAACTATAGCAACAACTACGAAACAACCTTTCATCACCTCATCAGTTTACCAGCGTTTATGAACACAGCCTCCTACTTTGTGACCGTCTGACGTCACGGCAGTCACATGAGAAGTATTGGCGTTTTAGACCGAAATTTGAAACGGAATTTAAAATACATTATTTTTAAGGCTTGAGTAGTATTTAAATAAAAATAATAAATATTTGTGGTTATATTAGGTACTTAATTAATATGCACGATTTAAAACACTTTTCCAAAAATAGTCAACATACCTATTGCTATAGTTACTATATACAAACAAGCATAATATATTCCTAAATATTATTTGAACAGTACTGTATAAAGAATAAGAAAAGCGACATGTAGAGGGCGATGAGGCGACGATGCACCCTGCCATCCTGCAGGAACTCTGGCAGTATGACGCATGCATGCATTGAAGAATGAGGGATAAGGGATTATAGTTCTTCAATAAGACACCACATTGCGCTTGGGGAATATATACCACACACACAAACATACTTACATGTATACTATTGCTCTTAGAGTCTGAAGAAATACTAAACACTGCTTATTCCTATTACATACTCTGTGCGCGGAATACGCTTACCAATTGAACGTTTTGGTCATAGAAAATTTGTCAATCACAGAGGTGGACTGATCTCCATTTAGAAATTGATTGAACGATTAATAAAGGATGCAGTAATTTCAAGATTGTAAATATATAAACATACAAATGGACAAGCAGACAATTGTTTTCGAAAATGCGATATTTCTATTTCATAAAGGTGTATAATTGTGAAATTAAATGCCAGAGATTCTTATACTGCAGAAATGTTCAAGAGTTTAAAAATATTACCTTTACCATGCATTTATATACTTCATGTTTAATAGATATAAAAAACAATATTACAGAACTGGAACGTAATAATACAAATCATAACAACACAAGATTTGGCTCGAATTTAAGAACGTCTAAACACAGATTAGCTTTATATGAAAAAGGACCTAGATATTGGGGTCAGAAATTTTATAGCCACTTACCGGATAATATCAAAAGCATTAATGACATAAAACATTTTAAGAAATCCTGCCAAAAAAAAAACATTTTAGAAAACAAATGCTATTTTAGTCAAAAAACAAATGATTTTTGTTCACAAAATATTTATAAAAATCAAGTAAAAGTTCGAGTAAGAAATTGGTTGTGATGACGAAAGTTCCTCATTTAACATTTTTGTTTTTTGTGAAGAAGTCCTCTAATGTCGTTTGCCTTGTTCTGTTTCGTTCAGCAAACTGCTGTCGATAGCAAAATATTGCATCAATGACACTTCGTCTTGCCTTGAGATTTGAATCAATTTGTATAAATTGATCCAAAATTTACGTTATAGTGGCTAAACTGTTTTTTTTAGAAACCTCGTAATACTGAAACAGCGTTAAGCGGAGTAGCGTTGAGCGAGGTCTTACTGTATAGATTTTAATCGATGTTTGTATTTCGCAAATTCACCGTCTTGTAATTTCGATCGATTTACGTGACTCCGTACCTGATTACTATGTATTGGTTGTTCAGTGCCATACACACTACGTAATCATGATGATAGGTAAAGGTCTTAAGGCAGGGGATGCAGCATTGGGTGTGCAACCAGTGCCTTCAGACTAGCAGAAAACTAACGTCTACTGGTTTATGCACGCTGGAATGAACGTTCTGATTACATTTTCACTAAACTAGGGGTGATTGGTATGGTGGTTAAGGGTGCTGTATACTGTATGCACATGACCCCCTTCCGTCCGTATCTTGTACAGGAGGATTGTGAGTCGCATAACATTGATAAGGATCATCATTTTACACTATAAGATTGTATAAAATAAGTATGTAAGCATTCCTCCTAAAAAAACTTCATATTAAATTTTGATTTTTATAAACCAGTATGTTTTATCAAGACTAGAGAGAAGGAGACCGAACTTGAGTAGTGAAATCATATGAAAGTTGATCAATAAGTACCTGTGTTTGAGACAGATGGCGCTGAAGAGTGAAATTGACTTTAAGCCATTACGCACTGTCGACTAGTCGCCGGCGACTCAGTCTGTCGGCGACCAAAACATAGGCAACTCGGCCGTGAGACTTGCCGAGCGACAATATTCCAAGTCCATTCGTGCAGAATGGACGTCGAAGAAGTTGCAATAATAGCGCTACTAATTATAAAGAGAAAGAAAAAAAGAAGAAAATCAAAAGAGTTTTGGGTACATCCTTTGTTACAAGAACGGAGATTAAAAGGGATGTTTAAAATATTTTATGAAGACGTTAGAAAATACCCTCGTGAATTTTTTAATTACTCAAGAATCGCTGGATAAATACCAAACACCTTTTCGGAATTGCATTTCTAATATGAATTTCTCGGTATCAAAAGCCTGAGCCATTTTAGTGAACGACGTCCGGTCGTTACGACAGTTGCTCGCAGTGTGAAAGCTTCCAATTCAAGCCGTGCTTCTATTGGTCTATTGGTCGCGTAAACACTTATTTAAACTATAGTAACTCACAGTCGTCGTAGACCGAGTCGCCGGCGACTAATCGACAGTGCGTAATGGCTCTTACCATAGTGTATGATACGCGCCACGGTTCTAAAAGGTTCTGAAGATAGTCACAAACAGCGTCGCAAATGCATATTTTTATAGAGCCGTTCTGGTTGTTTTGTGGGAAAGGAAGACTCCCACCACTTTCCAGTTATCGGCACAGAACGTGCATTCGTCGGTGATTGGTTATCGCTGGTTGTCTTGTCAATTGTCGCTTTCCTGCTATAAAGTATAGTTCAGTACGCTAGTTAAATTGTTTCTTTGATTGTTAATTGATCAAGATGTCTAATACAGTTTGGATAGATAAGCACGAAAAATAATTTTTTGGATGACTTTTAAAAATAATAATATAGTACAAGTTTGTAGCTTTTCAACCGACTGTACCTGCGCAAGCTTCCATTTGCATTTAACTTCCGAGCTTTTTAGATCCATGGCATTTACTATACTGCAGACTTTTAAACGACTTCGTTCTGAATTGTAGATAAATTCATAGGTTAGGTTATTTTTGACAGCCAGTTGTATCATTTGTTTTGTATTTTTCGACAAAATGGAAAAAGAGCAATATCGTAATTCGTTTTTTAAACAACATGGGAAGAAATAAAACTGAAGTTGGATGCTGTTGTCTATGGTCCGTTTTCTAAAAGGACTGGTTTTCAGCTTCACGACGGTTACCTTTCATAAAATTATGGTAACAGCACTATTTCCATCCCGAAGTAAGGTACCTGTACATTCAGAAGACGAGCATTAAAAGAGTATCTGTGGCTACGCGTCAATATCACGGGACTTTAGGTGTACTCGTAGTGTGTAAGATAAATAGAGGGAATGTGGCCATCGGTGCAACGAAGCACGCACGTGATCAAACTATCTGATAAGGATGCATTTTGTTACATGTGTTACACAACGCATAAAAATATGTTGTGTCATTTATATTGCCTGGAAAATTGATTCTATAAGCGTACGCATCAAGTTTAAGAGAAATCGCAGTAAATTCTTATTGAAACTTTAAAAAACTTTCAATTAAAGTAAAAAAATAACAAATATATACTGTATGTATGCCTACAATTTTTGTTACATCTCCACTACAACAATAGGGATGTTGACTGTATTCAAATAAAAACATAATTTTAACGAAAAGTAGTAGATTCTATGATAGAAATACTAAAAAATACTATATTTTTCCTTATTTTTAAGGAATTTAATTAATATTTAATAAATAAAACCTAATAAAATCACTCTCAAGTCACGTAACAACAGACACCAATCAGAGCGCATGACGTCATATGTTCAGCCGCTGTCAAAAAACTTCATTGTTTGGTTAATATTTAGTGCGTAATTTATTATTATTTGTTAATAGGAAACGTCAAATTACATGTAACTATAGCAACGACTACGAAACAACTTTTCATCACCTCAGTTTACTAACGTTTATGAGCACAGAATACGCATCTATAGGATGGTAGCTCCCGTGTAAACTTTTGAGCCTCCTTTGATATAAACAGGTGACGTCACGCGACTAGTATTGGCGTTTTGGACCGAAATTTGAAACGGGATTTAAAATACATGATTTTTAAGGCTTGAGTTGTATTTAAATAAAAATAATAAATATTTGTGGCAATATTAGGTACTTATGCACGATTTAAAACACTTTCCCAAAAATAATCAACATCCCTATTGCAAGATTACTAAAATACTAGAAGATTGGGCGTAGGAGGCTATTAACATGGTCACGTCTGTAATTGGTTGAGTCGATTGCCTACGTCACTAGATGTCAGATGACCATGGATTTTTCACGTAAGACTTTTCTCAACTGTTTGGAAGAAGCCTCCTGTGACGTCTCGCCTAGACACACCTTCAGCAATGCTAATACCCAACCTTAGTTTCTAGTAATCTTGCAACAATTGTACATTTCATTCTAGAACTATGGAGGCGAATAAAGACTTTCGTTTAGGGGAGGGGATCGATCGGCGGTTTTATAAGAGATAACAGATTGTATATGCCAAATTTTGAAATCGGAGAACATTGTTAAATTCTTAGACTCTAAAGGAGGCTATCGCCCCTATCGCCCCCTCACATGTATCCGCCTCTGTTTCGAAGATGATACAAACAGTGTCGGAACGTAGCGTCGGTAGATCAAATGCTATTTTAAGTATCTGTATTGATTCATTTTAATTGATTCTGTATCACGGAGATCTTTTTGAAACTGTCTTTTTACAAATTTAAACTTTTGGCAAATGTAGTTGCCTTTGAAAATTTATGTGAAAAATGTTTTCTTAACTGAAACATTTTTGATTTTTCACGATCTTAGATCGATCATTCCTTATTAGCTGTTTTTGAAAAAAATTGAGTTAGAAGCAGACATGTTTTTTTATTATATAAAATGCAACAACTGTTTTTTTTTTATAAATTAATCTAAATTCGATAAAAGTATGAGATATGAAATGTATACATAAGTATGGCGTAGTTCCCGACCTATAGAAACGTATTGTGTCACAAAATCCTTGAAAAATGTCAGTCTAACTTCACTTTTTTGTTACAGTTATAACATAGGTATACAAAGTTTGTATGTCGTACAATAACTTTCGTCGTTTTTTTGTATAATTAGCAAGAAGTTTGAAAAGCAGGAGAACGGTAAACGAGCAAACAAAAAATAAATAAAAGACGTTCAGAGAGCAGTTGTGGGACTGAAATTGCTTATTACTCGGTCTACTTTCAGTATAAAAGTACTCAAGTATTTTTAGTAGCATTTTCCCTTTTCAGTTTACATTATTTCATTATATTTCACACCAGGTTCAATTTTTAATATAATCAATATCATTTTAATAAAACTACTGATCAATTAAAAAAAGAGGTGCGCGTACTTATGTACCCTCGGCAGAAATTATACTTCTTTGACCTGATCTCGATAACTGATATAAACATTTTCGTTAAAGACGTACATTCATACAATAAAATAGGATGTCCAGGGAGATGATAACTATAGTTGTAAAAACATTTTTAAACACTCGTTATCTCCCTCGAATAAAATTTTGTGTACTGTTTTGAAAATAGATCCATAATAAACTTACGTAAGTTTGAGTCTTCAAATAATATTTAAAATCAAACAGCAGCATGCGTACTACTATGTAGTCTGTAGTATTGGGCAAATAAAAGCTGTAATACGAAGACAAACAGAAGTGGTCGTGTTGTACTTGCGCTGTCTAGTCAACCACTCAAAAAGATTATCGAAACATTTGTACAGTACTACATATTAAGTGGAATAGGGATGTTGACTATTTTTGGGAAAGTGTTTTAAATCGTGCATAAGTACCTAATATTATCACAAATATTTATTAGTTTTATTGAAATACAACTCAAGCCTTAAAAATCATGTATTTTAAATCCAGTTTCAAATTTCGGTCCAAAACGCCAATACTAGTCGCGTGACGTCACCTGTTCAGACCAAAGGAGGCTCAAAAGTTTACACGGGAGCTACCATCCTATAGATGCGTATTCTGTGCTCATAAACGTTAGTAAACTGAGGTGATGAAAAGTTGTTTCGTAATCGTTGCTATAGTTACATATAATTTGACGTTTCCTATTAACAAATAATAATAAACACACTAAATATTAACCAAACAATGAAGTTTTTTGACAGCGGCTGAACATATGACGTCATGCGCTCTGATTGGTGTCTGTTGTCACGTGACTTGAGAGTGATTTTATTACGTTTTATTTATTAAATATTAATTAAATTCCTTAAAAATAAGGAAAAATATAGTGTTTTTTAGTATTTCTATCATAGAAACTACTGCTTTTCGTTAAAATTATGTTTTTATTTGAATACAGTCAATATCCCTATTATACATTAAAGTTGTTTAACATAATATACTTAAATAAACCCTAAATTTACAATCTACTATTACTATTTTAAGAACCTACTTCATGGCGAGCAACTTAGGTTACACATTTTACACTGCGATAAAAAGGACATGACAAGTGAGCAAAAACAACGATTATAGTGGCTATTTTAAATGATTTATACTGGGACAAAGCCGGAGCGGGTAGCTAGTAATTAAATAAAATCTAAAAAGAAATAACAACATATAAACCTATCCAATTTTATAGACACTCAATACATTTTAATAGTTATTAAAGAAGTTGAACATTTATGTATTCGGCAGTGAAAATTTTATAATTTTGTGGTTTGGAAAATCAGCTAATGTTTTTTATTTTTCAAAAAAAGTTACCGTTTCTTGACAATTGTCATACATTTAAAATATACAATTAAAACTCTAAACGTTTCGCGTTTTGCACCATCAGTAGAACTGCAAAATAAAATAATAATACGTATCTATATTCTATTATTTTAAATTAAGTCACGTGACTTTATTTACTAACTGTCAATAAAATAAAGTAGTTTGAACATCAACCGTAAAAATATTTTTTTAAAAAAGGGAATTATTACAAACTTTTTAATGAACAATTGTTTAAATCAAATTTATATTTACATGTGTATTTTAACTTTTATATCTACTTGATCTAAACATTTAATAGGTGTGTATAATTAATATCTGATATTTTATATTTGAATTGTAAATTTATAAATTGTATTTTAATAATTCAATTACAGTTATAAAGCTTGAAAAAGTCCCAAACAAGAGACGAAACGTCGCTATAAATAACAAATAAGTGTTTACTACTTAAAAAGTCCTTTTTCCCGACAAATCATTTTTATGTTTAGAATTTTAATTGTATATTTTAAATGTATGACAATTGTTAAAAAATGGTAACTTTTTTTGAAAAATAAAAAACATTAGCTGATTTTCCAAACCACAAAATTATTTACAATAAACAGCTGTACTAAAATCATTTCAACATTAAAATTTTATGTACATCTGATGACACAAGTTTCTGAACAATCTCAAACTTGATTCACTGTACTTTTACGTTATGAACTACACGTATCCCAAAGGAATTAATGGGCTTCTTTCTACACTATGTGAAGTCGGCTGCATTTTATTTCTATCTCTACTTCAGAGTGAAGAAGCCGGGCCATAACACCTATCTACAGCTGATGTCAGTTGTTTTATATTGTTGAGAAAAATTCACACTGATGCAACTATTATATTCAAAGATTGTTTATTGTGTACAGGAGCTGTTTTGCTACGGTTGCTAGTATTCGTGACGCGAACGGAACTACTTGGGGGAGGGGGGGAGGGGGGTTATCTATAAACCCACGATGACATGAAAACTGATATTGCAGGGCAAAACCAAGATTTGCGGGACATTACAAATGACATTATTAAATCTAGATTTCAAACTGAAAGTTCGCATATGGAGGAAATGCAAACATTGAAAATAATCATTGAAATTAATTGTAACTAAGTATCAAGTAATTTTTACACCATACCTATTTATAATCGATCTTGAAATTTACTTTTGATATATCAACATGTGCATGTCGTCATCTTTTTTGATTGTACATTTTTTCATTAACAACGGAGTATGCTAATTGATACGATAATTTTTTCATGTTTACAGTGTGTGCCCACTTATAAACCTTCAACGGTTTTCAAGTCGATGATCAAAAGTACGAAGGGGAATATTTAATAGAATTAACAGCGGAGTCATAAAAAACTAAATAAGCTTACCAACAATGTAACACAGAGAATATTCTTCAAAAATTTTACTCAATTTGATAGTAAAACGTTTTATGTTTACCACATTTATTTAAAAGCAACTTAAAACTTTTCTTTATTATTATCAAGAATACTGCTAAGTTGCGGAAAGAATCATAAAGAACATTTTTTACAATCTTCAGTGAAGGGAAAAGCTGCAGAATGTTATTAAGAGACGAAAAGAAATGTTTTCTCTGCATAGATAAAAATATCCCGTTGAGAATTTACTTACAGAAAATGAAGAAAATAAATATGAGACGGTACCAATACGTAAACCAGTAAGGAACACTTGAATATGTTAAATATATTATGTAACGACTGTATAAAAACTATCCAGGGATTTAAAAAGAAAATCGTTAAAGGACAACAAACGTAATCAACAGAAAATAATTTTGCAACATAAATAAAACGTTAACGATATTCGTAGTGTTGCCATTGGGCGATATCTCTCTCTTGCCAGTAATTAATCATCATATTAGTTTTTAGTTTGTATAGACTGATCACTAATAAGACGCATTATATTTAAAAAAATAAATAAATAACACGTAATTATTGAAATACTCACCGATTGTACAATTTTCTAGTGAAGATTAAAAAAAAATTGTGGGAGCCACTCACCTGAAAAAAAAACAATAAAAAATTAGTTACAAAAATTAACATGCGTTTTTCATCTTTTGGGATATTTGGTAATTTGTATTCAGATCCTTTTCTCAAGTTGCTGCTGTTACTGCAGTTTAAAAATAACCCGTTATAAATAATTGTTTAAAATAACGCTATTTTTCCAAATTTAATGGCAACACATTAAACACCGGTTATTTATTAACAAGTGTTAAATTGTGCAAAAACGGTTGTACAAACAGAAAATAATATCAACTCCAAATTACAGATTTCGACATATTTACAATCCAGATTAATGAAAAACTTTCCAACTTTACTTCCAACATTCTCCACCTCATGCGCTTCGTTAGTTTCAGTTATCCCCTCGAAGCAGATGCATGGAGTGAATACCTGCAGCTCCTCTACCGTCGGGAAGGGAATTCTTATTTTCCTCACTTTTCGAACAACGGCTAATCCTACATGACAATAGTGTTGCGAGTAGTTTACGTTGAATAATGTGGCGAAACGAATTAAAATAAAATTTTCGGGATTATAAATTTAAAAATTATTCTTATACAGCATCTGTCACTACAAAAACTACTCGAAAAAGTAGTGCTTTATGTGTGTAAAGAAGTTCCCAAAACTTCACAAAACGTGTACAAATAGTGTCTGCACTGCGGATTTAAAGAATGAATTAAGACTGAAATATACGACCGTAGTATTCACAGAAAATCTTTATGTAAAAATGTATATTTTAAGCGTTATTTTATCTTTTGAAATATTGCTTAAATGTATACATAAAATAACACTGAAATAATTGCAAACAAGTACGTGTGCTTAGTTTTAAAGTGCTTTTTTAATCGTCATCTTTCTTCCAACATTTATTCTCAACTGAAAAATTTATCTTTGTCAACACAATCTCAAGTCCCCACAGGAGGTAAAACTAAGAGTATATTCTTTATTTATACGCGAATCAACCGTGTAGTACCTACTGCTTTCTTCATGAATAACATAGGCTAGAATTTAGACAAAGATGACAACCTTTGAATAGCATAGTCGTTTGCCAAGGTACAGTGTGCCTGGTGTCCGGACTAAATCACCAAGAAAAAATAATCACGACAAAAACAACCTTGGGTAATAACAACCCCTTCAAGAATGATCACGTCAAATATAACCACAGGACATAACAACCATGGGACATAACAAACATAAGTCATAACAAATATATCTATTTTTATTTAGTAGTGTCATCTAGTATTTTAGTATTTTAGTATTTTATTTTTATTTAGTATTATTTATTGTATTGTGGTTTTTCTGCCCCGTTGTTGTTTTTGACTTGGTCGTTCTTGAAGGAGTTGTTATGACCAGAGGTTGTTTTTGTCATGGTTGCTTAATTTTGGCGATTTAGTCGTGCGATCGTGTGCCTTTACATATGTCAACTTATTGGTTTATAGAGTTCCGTAACCAACTGACAAAAACAAACCTTTATGATTTCGTCATATCCTCCCATCAGTTCGTATATCACAGTCATCTTTCCAACGATTCGGATGAAATTTTGGAAGGTAGGTTTGAGCAAAAACATTTATTCCTTAGTTTATTAGGCGGCTTAAATTTTGATGACAATAAATGTTAATGTTTTAAGCAGGGAGGAATAGTTCACCAGATAATTAAAATTTCAAAACTAGATGGCTACCATATTTAATTGACAACCAATGATATACATTTAGAAATTAAATGTCGCAGAATAAGTCGTAGAAAACCAAATGGGGATTGTACCAGTTTGTAGATAAGGGATCGTCCATAAGCCCCGTAGCTCCGTTCGAAAGCTACGCAGAGCTACGTGTGGGGAGGGGAAGTTGGAGTAAAGCTACGTAAATTTTTTCATATACAGTAAAACCTGTACAAATGACCACCTTTGTAATTTGACCACTTCTCTACATTGACCAGTATTTCTAGGAACCGGCTTAATTACACTTACACCTTTCATTCTCTGTACATTGACCACCTGCATACAATGACCACTCTTATCGAGAACCGTAAGTGGTCAGTGTACACAGGTTTTACTGTATTTTATTTGGCACAATGAAAATAAGTTGAATATTTATTTTCAAACGTTGGTTACTTTTATATCTTAATATCTACATATAACAATTATGGTATTATCAGACTTGTTCATTTTAAACCAAATTTTTTTAATAGTTTGTTAACAAATAAAAACGGTCAAATTCGAGTCGAACTCGAGAGAAGAGGGTTTCGTACTATTCCGTTTTGCATGAGTACTTTAAAAATTAAGATTTTCGTTTCAATTTTTCTGTAAACTATGGGTGAGACCCGACATTCCCTATTTTTTTTTCAAAATTTTAGGTTCAGTAGTTTCGGAGACAGGGGAGGAATGGGCAATTGTTCATCTATTTTCTTAAATAACTTTTATTTTAAAATTATAAAAAAAAAATATATTTGAGACCCTTACCACAAGCCCTTTCATTTGATATGTCACACGGTACAGTTTGCAAAACTTTTTTTTAATATACTAATTTTTCCCCAAAAATTATCCCCATGCGTAAAATTTATTTACGTTACACGTCAATCTTTGGGTCACTGACTTACATATGTGTACTAAATTTCAACTCAATCGGTCCATTAGGAGACAAGGGGGGGTAAATGGTAAATTTTCATCTATTTTTCTAAATAACTTGAAAATTATTTACTTTAAAATTATAAAAATATATATATTTGAGACCCTTACTACAAGCCCTTTCATTTGGTATGTCACACGGTGCAGTTTTTCAAAGTTTTTTTTTTTAATTTTCTAATTTATCCCCAAAAAATGGCCCCCCTGTTCAAAATTCATTTATTTATGTTACACTTCCGCCTTATGGTCACCAACTTACATGTGTACCAAATTTCAGCTCAATCGGTCCAGTAGTTCGGCGCAAATTAGCTTTGACAGTGGGACGGACAGACACACGAGTGATCCTATAAGGGTTCCGTTTTTCCCTTTTGAGGTACGGAACCCTAATGACACAAAATGTCATATGGACTTAATAATAAAAAAACTATGGTCATATGATTATAAGAAAGGCTACGTTAGGCTACATGAAGGGAGGGAGGGGTTCCAGAGAGGTTGAAATAGGGCTACATGGTTTTATGGACGTTCACTTATGCATCGCATTGGAAGCTTGATAATTCCATGAGTGTATAGTTGAAGGTCAATTCTTAAACATGATATTTGTTTCAAAATAAATTTTCACTTCATAGTTCGAGACACTTACAGCGCATAGCAACCATACTTAAAAGTTACTGCAAGTACACATTCACAATTCAAGCGTAGAACGGAATATCTCCTTGCATGTTTGAAATACATTTAGCGTTACCACTTTAGCTGATGGGCAACTTTCAGCAGACATAAAATCTGCAATCCAATAAGAATCCGTAAGTGAAGGCTCTATCCAGTTACATTACATAATACAAATATCAAGAGTATGTAGTTTCAGCAGCATTCTAATGACTTTTATGCAGCCATATCTAGGTTTCTTCTCCGAACACTCGTGCAATAGAAGTCATGCTTGATTTTGTTGCACGTATAACAGTGGCTCCACAAAAGCGAACGAACCAGTGGTGAGTAAAACTGTATCTTATTTGAAAATAACCGATTCTCAGTAACTGTTTGGTGAATAGTAAAAAACGTATACAGTAAGACCTCGCTTAACGCGGGAGATACGTTCCAATAAGTTCCTGCGTTATACGAAACAGAGCTAAACAAGATCATCTTAATACGTAGATAATAGGCATATTATGTGAAACAGAATCGAGCATAAGAAAATTTGTGAGTTTTTTTTTGTTTAATTTTGTAACATTTATTGTTAAATACTTTTTTATCACATTAATAATATAGATTTATTTACTTATTTTGTTCATAATGCATCTAAACGGCTGCACCGATTTTGATGAAATTTTCAGACAATCTTCAAATTATCCCACGGGTGATCCTGTAAAGTTTGGTAGCGATCGGATCAACAGAATTGTTTTTTGGCAATTTTAATTTTTCTTTGATTTTGAACATTCACAATTAAAAGCGATTGAATTCGCGCAAATTCAATTCACGTAGAGAATTTTATGATAATAATTCTCATCTTTTATCCTACTCGAGGTGATAACTAGTCTAATTTAATCATCCGTTAAATCTGTACAAATAATTAAATGAAAATTTCATTCCCCAAAAATAATCCATCATACTAATTATAGGATGTTAATCATGATCGTATGGAAATTGCATATGCACGTATATCTGTCACTGTCTATTGTTTTCCCCACGGATCTACGGTCTCACTAAAACAACGGAACAACGGAACAATCAATTAAAACGCCACATTTTTATTTACCCATCATACAGTCTAAAATGACGCAGTTCAATTTATCAAATAAAATTAGAGTTTAAAAAAACTAAACAACACGCTTTTATGAACTAAAAAACGCAAAATAATTTAGCAAAAAAATTAGCTTTATTGTAAAAAACGTGGGGTGCAATCTACTTAAATTTTCATAATAGTTCTACGTCTACAATTAGCTAGTAAATGAAAAATTTATTGCCGATATGAACCATTCCACGCTTTTTACAGCAAAGCTAAGTTCGTTGTCAAATTATTTTGCATTTTTTAGTTCATAAAAGTGTGCTGTTTTAGTTTTTTTAAACTCTAATTTTAATTATATGACTAAAAAACAATATTGTATTTGACTATGAGGTACGCAACGCAACGTACATCACTGTACAGCGTGTTAGCTTGATTGCTGCAATTTTTCAAGTTTTTTTATACTGAAGGTTCTGGTCAGGATAATGGGACAAACTTATTAAATTATTGTATTGTCATTTGTTCTTGATAGGTGTGCAAAGTTTCAGTTTAATCTGACGTTTTGAAGTAGGTGAATTTCACGTTCAAAGATTTTTTTACAAACATACAGGTGAAGGTAATAAAAGCGCGTTAAAAAGTGAGGTCACTGAAACAGTACTGTTCATAGTTTAATAATAAACATTCGTGATTGTGAAGACTACCAAATTTTATATTTCTATAGGTCAAATAATAATATACAAATGCGACAGAGGACATAAACCCCTGTGTTTCAATATTCGACAAACAAAAAAAAATAATTTCTTAATTTACTGGATACGATCTATTTAGAATTAAATATTAATTTTAATTTTTTGTAGCAATTACAGTTTAGGAGCTAGAAGATTCTGCCAGATCTACACAATAGTAAGAACAGCAAAGAGGATATAAAATACGATGTTAAATCTTAAATTTAAAATAAGTTCAGTTATAAGTTAGTCTAAAACACAGTTATAATTCAACCACAAGCAGATTTAAATAAAGTCTTTTTGATTTTGTACCCCTGTATTTTAGTAAACCAATAATGCAACGGATTAATTACAGTTTTGATGTGAACACAAACTAACGGTTATCTTCCATAACACTTAAGATTACTAACATCTAATCGATATGAACGCCATTTCCAGCTCACTATATATAAGAGAAGAAGGGTTATAATTATTTAATACCACACTTAAATGTGCTTGGCTGGCGAATTTAATTGTCTTTCCTGTGAACCGAATTGTCCATCAGAGATACTAACTGCCCTGCATCCTGTCAGAGTTTTATTACCTCATGCACCCTTCACGCTATCAAATCTAGCTCACGGAGATTAAACACCACACTGACGTCATTCCCTGACCTACAGGCGAGCAAAGACATTCAGCTTTATCTACGGAATATTTGAAAGAAAAATATCTAACACACATCACAATAATTTATATACAGTATGGTTACGGCATCGTCGTCAAGCGCATTTCTCTGCAGACATTTTATAAGTACCCGTGTTTGGCCACGATTTTTTGGGATTCCATCATCGACTTTCTGCAGAAAGGCAAAACAATCACCAGGCAGTACTACAGTGAGTTGTTGGACAGATTCAATGAGATATTGAAGAAAAAAAGTGCTCTTTCATCAGAACGCACCAGCACATTCGCCTTTGATTGTCGCGGCCAAATTGCACGAACTACATTACCAATAGCTTCCGTACCCACCTTACTCGCCCGACCTGGCACCCAGCGACTTTTCCTCTTTCCTAACTTGAAGACATGGCTCGGAGGAAAAAAATTGGGCTCAAATGAGACAGAAGCGTATTTTGCAGGGTTTGAAGAATTGTGTTTTTTCAACGAGTTAAACAAATGGCACGAACGCTGGGAAAAGTGTGTAGACCTGAAAGGAGACTACGTTGAGAAATTTTGTTGAAAAATATTGCGTTATTATTTCAAACATGGGTACTTATTGATCAACAAACGTACTCCAGACCTTTTATTGTCCCTGTACACAAATCTTGCACGACTTGAATGCGATAGAGATAAATAAAAACTCAATGATTCCAAAATGTCTGCTAACTGGCAACAATTATTTTTTTCACACCTTCTTATTAAAATAGTTGCTTTTCGTGACTGAGGTGTAAAGTTGCGTAAAGTAAACGTACATACAGTCGTATTAGCATTTCCATAATAAATCATAATGTAACCACATGAGATTACAACGCAGCCTACAATTAGAAGAGACTCAAAATTGAACTGTCAACAGTTTTGAAAATTAAGTGAAAATCAGCGGTTTTTAGGTTGTAAGTGCAAAAAATACTACGTATATCCGGCGCGTGATTATTTTATGACATGTGTTAAAATGCGCTAGAGCTCGTTTTACCATAGTGCCATACTGCGTCGTAAATTAATAATTCACGCATTCGATACATAACCTACTGTTTAATTCTCAGTTTTCACAAATAAAATTATTCGCATTGATATTGGATGATACTGTAAAGGGGTTTGCCAATAACATGAAAGTCTGTGATTTACTTTACAATTCCCAAGGATTGAAGTCGTACGAAATCACCGAAACGTAAGCTACAGGGTACATGCATGCGGAAAATTGTTTAACGTTATAAAAAAATGAGCATGTGAGGAATGGCGGCGCATAGAGAAAGATTCGGGGGAAAAACTTCAAACATAAAATGAAATTAACTCTTAATATGTTGTAGCACTCATTGCAACAAGTAGAAATTATTTAAAAATGCATTAATTCCGATTTTTAAACTTGAAAACAGATAGCATAATTTAATACGAATGTTAGTCACCAACATTTGAACTTTAGGAATAATATCAAAAGTTTATGTATGCAGGTAAAGAAATGTTTTTTTTTTCTGCAAATAATATTCACAAATTCACTAAATATTATTGAGATCTGGTTTTAACACATTCATGGAAAGCTTAATTTAAAAAACAAAAGCAGTCGTTTGAAGAACACTGATTAAAACAACGTTGTAAATTAAATGAATGATTCAAATATAGACTTTGGTTCTTTTTTGTCAATTCTTCGATCAAATGATCACAAATCAAACGAATTCCAAGGCGCACAACTTCGAGAAATAGACTAGATGAACGTTAATTTCTATGTAATTCTGTCTGTGCCGTGTGAACGCGTAATGAAACAAAAATGAACATTCACTCAAGTGAAGATTCATCCGAGTGAACCGTCTGATAACACCTTAAGATACAATTTCGAAAACAGGGCTGGGAGAAAGAATTCCGAACACGGACAATGTCTTACCTATTTGAAAAATTGCCCATTTCAAATTCTCAACAATCAATCACCGCGCGTCTGTCGAATATACGAATGAGTAAACTAAATACAATATCGATTGGAAGTTATGTTCAAAGATTAACTAACATCATATTTTTAAACGACAGGGCGACCAGAGGACGCAACAAAAACGATACTGTTTCGTTTAAAAACGACAAGTAGGTTTCGACAAAACTTTCCTAGCACCGCATGTATGTTGAAATAATACGGAACACAAACCGATGTCTGCAAATGAGAAACCAATTTTAAAAAACCAACAATGGTTTGTGTCGTTGATTAAAATGAAACCGGCATGCTGTGCTATGACAAAAAGTAATCAGCCTGCCGTCACTATTCAAATATTTATACAGACATATGAGACATCGATCTTTCCACGTGTCTGTTGTCTGTCTCACAGTCTCTGATTGCTTTGTAATATCATCTGTCTATCTGACATAAGTACATAATACCCATACTGTAACTACGTCTGCACTGCACTAAATCAATTCGCATCAAAATTGTGTATTTTTTGATCCTCCAAAGGGATTTTTTTTAAATACAATCGACTTTGATATTTGACAGTCATAAATTTGAATCTCTCAATAATTTGAAATGTTTTCCTGGTCTCTTGAAAAATACTCGACAAATTACATAAAATCAATATTAATTGGTTACCTCGGTAATTTGAAATTGAAGGAATAGTATCTTGCTCGCCAATAATTTGAAGTCCGCGCTTCCCTACTCTCTATAATTTGAAGAGTTTATCATGCAGAGACCTGTCGATTGTTTACATAAATGAGAAATGGGCGATTTTGCAGTTCGCCTTTCAGTCTTCCTTCAAACGTAAAGTGAGTCGTTAATGTTTGATTTGTGTTATTAAAATGAATTCAAGAAAGAACAAGTATCTTTCCATAAGTGAAAAAAACCCGGGTCGCAGTGCCAAAACCCTGCCGACAATATAGTGTATTTGCTTATACAGGCAGTGTGGCTTTATTATGCGAACTAAAGTTGGTTTTTGGGAAAAATAAAAAATTTTACTCCTTAATACACCCCTTAAAATAACATTTTTTTTTTTCTTAATTGCAATATTATTATCAATCGAACCTCTATACCAAGTTATATACACCTTTCAGTAAATAATTCACTATCTGCAAACTAGTCTTTCTTAAAATTTTTAAATCCGGTCCTGTAAGGTCGATTTTATTAAAATTTTAGGGACACATTTTAATTACTGCCAGAGGGTTAAATTTCAATTTTGAAACGATTCAGAGAATTTTTTCGGTATTTTAGGGCCCAAAAACATTTTTAACCCCTAAAAACTACCATTAAAATGGCCCGATTAGGCCCATTTTAAATAGGCTTCTTGCGGTGATGGATTTCAACACGTGGGTCAAATTTAGTTGAAATCAATTAACTCTTTCGAAAGTTATTGCCCGCACACATATATATATATATATACACGTATATATATACGTATATATATATATATATATATATATATATATATATATATAAATATATATATATACATATATATATATATATATATATAAACATTTTAAAAAATAGTGCCAAAGTGTTTAGGAGGTTATGAAACGTCGAGAAATTTTGGTCCGACCCCTAGGTCCCGCCATCCGACCGATGCCAATAGTGTATGTTGCCATATGGCAAATACACTAAAAAGGGTGTGATTCAACATGTGGAGGATGAACAATTAAAAAAAGATGTCGCGAAACAATTTGACATTATACCATCGACATTGCCGATTATTTTGAAAAACAAAGATAGCATCACCAGAAGTTTAAATTAATCAGTCACGAATTTTGATCAAACTCTTGTTTACTTGATTTTTTCCTCCCTCTCTTGTTTATTTAAACTCCTGTTATTTTGAACTCTTGGTAATTTGAAATCTTTCTCTGGTCTCTTGAGTTTCAAATTATCGAGAGTCGACTGTATCACAAAATAAATATTTTACAATAACCATTTACATGTCGTGCCGTGTAAAACAAAATTTGTTGAAACAAATAGATATCGACAGGTTAACAATCTGTCGAGCGATCGCTACAGTTTTGCTAATTCATTTTGTTTGATTTACTCTCTAAGATGGCTCAAGCATTCTCAAATTTCGAGAAACAGGCTATTTTTGCGCATACATTCAGCGTAACAAAAATACCACAAGGGCTCAAGCAGAATACTTGAACCTTTATCCAGAAAGGCGACAGCCTTATTCAATAACTTTTAGGAACTTAAATAGAAATTTAAAGGTATACGGTTCATTTTCAAAGAAAAAGGGCAACATTCGACACTGTGAAGAAGAATTAGTTTTAGCAAACTTTGAAATTAATGGAGAAAAGTCAACCAAACAACTTGAAAATGGAGTCGGTGTAAATAAATCGACAGTTAGGAGAATTAAAAAAAGATGATCAATACCCATGAATAACCCACAAGTGCTAAACTGGTGTAAATGTCGACAACAAATAAAGTTAGCTATTAAAAAGCAAAATACGAAAATAGCATAATTTCAACCAAACATTCATTTGATTAATTGGAACAAGCTTTTTTCAAACTTTACACTTCAGACGATATGTACAAGCATTTTGCTTTAAAGTTGTAGAGAACTTTTCATTACAATCAGAACATCATGTAGTCGTCAAAAAAGTAATATTGCTAAGAGAGCGATGCTGCGGTGTAGACTTTTGTTGAAATTAAATGGAAGATTGCATTAACATTTAAGCTCGCAAAGCAAACAAAAGTTATATAACCCTTTTCATAAGTTAAGTACGTCGGCGAAAGTAGTATAGGGAAACATTGGTTGACGTGGGTCGAGTATTACATAATATATGATGGTATGTATACGTAATGTATGTAACAGCTTCCTCGATATAATAAGCTTAGAACATCTCATCTCACCAACTGTCGTAGATGATTGTAGACAGTTACTTCAATACTGACGTAGATACTGAAAAATTAATTTAGAAACATTTCAGAACAAAACAGAAGATGCAAACCCCGTCAATGAAATACATAACACTAATAAACTATAACCAGGCTATTAATAACGGATGAATAGATTTTATTGCCTCTAAAAAAATATAACTGCCGCAATATAATTGCTATTTTATTTTACAGATATATCGCATTTTAACTGCAATCGTAAAAAACAAATCGAGTGCATATTGTAACAACATTTTAAAGTATTATACAGACCTCGATTAACGTGAGAAATACGTTCCAATAAGTTCCTGCGTTATACTAAACAGCGTTAAACGAGGTCATCTTAATACGTAGATAATAGGCATATAAGTTAACAGAACGAGAATAAGAAAATCTGTTAGTTTTTTTTTAATTTTATAACATTAAATACTTTTTTGTCACATTAAATTATAGATTTATTTATTACTAATACCGATTTATGTTCATAAAACATTTATAAAAATCAAATAAAAGTTTGAGTAAGAAGTTATGTTTGTGATGAGGAAGGTTCTTGTGAAGAAGTCATCTAATGTCGTTTGCCTTTTTCTGTTTCGTTCAGCAAGCTGTTGTCAATATTGCATCAATTACATTCCGTCTTGCCTTTGAACTTCTATCAACATTTTTGTATCAACTGATCCATAATTTACGTTATAGTGGCTAAAAACCGCGTAAACTAACACAGCGTTAAGCGGAGCCGCGTTAAGTGAGGTCTTACTGTACTAATACAATGTATTATACAATCTATCCGTAATTTCGTTTTTTTTAGTGTATTTGCCATATGGCAACATACACTATTGGCGTCGGTCGGATGGCGGGACCTAGGGGTCGGACCAAAATTTCTCGACGTTTCATAACCTCCTAAACACTTTGGCACCATTTTTAAAAATGTTTATATATATTATGTATAACATTATTTATATATATATATATATATATATATATATATATATATATATATATATATATATATAAGCGTATATATATATATATATATATAAGCGTATATATATATATATATATATAAGCGTATATATATATATATATATATATATATAAGCGTATATATATATATATATATATATAAGCGTATATATATATATAAATATATATGTGTGCGGGCAATAACTTTCGAAAGAGTTAATTGATTTTAACGAAATTCATCACCGCAAGAAGCCTATTTAAAATGGGCGTAATCGGGGCATTTTAAGGGTAGTTTTTAAGGGTTGAAAAACGTTTTTGGGCCCCAAAATACCGAAAAAATTCTCAGAATCGTTTCAAAATCGACATTTAACCCTCCAGTAGTAATTAAAAAGTGTCCCTGAAATTTTAATAAAATCGGCCTTACAGGACCGGACTTACAAATTTTATGAAAACACTACTTTGCAGATAGTGAATTATTTACTGAAAGTTGTATATAATTTGGTATAGAAGTTCGATTGATAATAATATTGCAATTAAGAAAAAAAAAATGTTTTTTTAAGGGGTGTATTAAGGAGTCAAATTTTTTATTTTGCCCAAAAACCAAGTTTAAGTTCCCATAATAAAGCCACACTGTCTGTATTAGCAAATACACTATATTGTCGGCAGGGTTTTGGCACTACGACCCGGGTTTTTAATTACTTGTTATTGTTTATATTGGCCTCGAATTTATATTGTATATAAATAAATAAATATCTAATAATAATAACTGTTGGTCGAAACGTCTTTTATATAAATAAAAATATTGAACAGTATTGCAAGTAATTTTATTTTGTTAAATATTTAATAAATTGAATATACAGTAGAATCCGTTTATTATGACTCCGCCTATATTGACCAACCGCCTATTATGACGTAATTACACAACAAGGTTTGGTTTTCATATAAAATTCTTTGTAACAAAGTCGGATATAATGACTTCGCTTACAGTGACATGTCGCTTATTATGACCCATTTTTAATAAATTTTGTCCGTCTATAGTGACCGACATGATTCTTTACACCTTCGGCAATGTTCGTTGATTCCCGACGACGTTCGGCACGTGGCTTGTTTTTGTTTTAAATCTCAGTGAGTAATTGATAGTTGAACGTCACGCATTGTTTTTAGTGAGATCCTATGTAAAAAATGTCATCTCAACGTCGTAAAGCATTTACGATTGAGGAGAAAGGTGAATAATATGCAGATTAGAAAATGGAGAATCAAGCTCATCTCTCGCAGAGGAATTGGGCGTGGGTCATTCGACAATCTCAATGATTTTCAAAAACAAGAACCGGATTAAGCGATCGTTCAATTCAAATGTTTTGAAACCGAAGAGGCTTCGAAAATCACGCAAGAAAATGTTGATCAAGCGTTAATTCAGTAGTTTAAAATCACGCGAAACAAAGGAATACCCGTCAGCGGCCCTATGCTACCTAAAAAAAGAAAGTTTTTTTTTCACAAAAATGCTTTGTATGACGTCCGCTTAGTATGACGTGTTTGTCAATTCCCTTCGATGTCATTATAAACGGATTCCACTGTATCAAAAAATATTTTTCATATCATCTGTTAATATATTTTTGAAAATTATTAAGGAAGTTTTTATTTTAGTAGAAATTGTATTTAATCTTAAAAAGAAATATAAGATGTACTTAAAAATTCACTACTTCGTATCTACGCTATGTTATTATTGTACATAGAAAATGTGAAAATGTAAATAAAGTAATTTCCTTGCACAGTTGTAATCCCGCCGTATACTTAAAAACACGTGCTCAAAAAACATGTTGCAAACAAACATAAAGCCTAAGTCCGCCATTTATAAGCTGTGCAAATTGCAGACACTGAAACACAACGCCAACAATTCTCACAAACATATTATTACAAAAAAACCCGGGTCGCAGTGCCAAAACCCTGCCGACAATATAGTGTATTTGCTAATACAGGTATTGTGGCTTTATTACATGAACTTAAGTTTGTTTTTGGACAAAATAAAAAAAATTGAACCCCTTAATACACCCCTTACAATAATAATTTTATTAGTTGAAATATTGTTGTCAATCCAACATCTGCACCAAATTAAATACAACCTTCAGTAAGTAAATTCGTATACGCAAACTAGTGTTTTCATAACATTTGTAAGTCCGGTCCTGCCGGGCCGATTCGTTTATAATTTTATGAGCACTTTTTCATTGCTACTAAAGGGTTAAATTTCAATTTTGAAATGATTCTGAGAATTTTTTCGGTATTTTTCAACTCCTAAAAACCACCCTTAAAATGCCCAGATTGGGCCCATTTTAAATAGGCTTCGTGCGGTAATGGCTTCCAACATGTGTGCCAAATTTCGATAAAATGAATTTAATAATTAAATAAACATTTTTAAAAATGGTGCCAAAGTGTTTATAATATAAGGAGGTCATGAAACGTCGAGAAATTTTGGTCCGACCTCTAGGTCCCGCCATCCGACCGACGCCAATAGTGTATGTTGCCATATGGCAAATACACTAATAAACAGAGAAATGCGTTTTTAAAATTATATTTATCAATATACCTTTAAAGTTTAAACCTTAATAAATTCGTATGTAGTAAGTACTTATCAATAATTACGGAATAGCTGTATGGCGATATAAGATTTTTTTGCACACTCGTATATAAAATGCTGCTTTTCATTGTTGTACAAGGACTCATTTAAAACTAGTGCTGTAAAGTAAAAAATGAATAAATACGATCTAACCAATTTAACAGTAATTTCGATAAGCGGTCAGTCCTGATTTACTACTATTTCATTTTTTCAATTTTATTTATGATATTTTTTTATGAAACGTATTCAGCAACTTAGGTTATATACACGTAGATCGTAATGCCGTAAATAAAGTAATATTTTAAAAAGGTAAAAATTAATTAACAAATCAAACATTTAAAAAAAATTGTATGAATTGTATGGTTGAATAAACGTTCATTGCCAAACTGGTAATGTAGAAAGAAAATCGCTAAAAGTACATGACCACCTGTCGTGCTATCTTTTCCTAGAAAATGATAAATAAATTACTCTGATTTTTCTACTGGAGGGTTAATTTCAAATCGTCTCATAACCAAGAAGTCGGCATGGGGAGTCGACAAAACTCACTAAAAAGCTGTACATGAATAAATAACTGAAAAAATGCAGCAGAGAGAAAATATTGCAATTTTGCGCAAATAAAACCGCCCCCGTCGTAATAAAATACACAATGAGAAAATTAAAAACAAAAACTACTTGAAGATATGAATATTATATTTTTCAGAATGGAATTATTACTTAAATCTATGCCATAAAACGTCTTATAACCCTTTTATTAAAAGAAGGAATTCAAATAATAAAATAGGATGTTATGCAGTACAAAAATATGTTGAGCACACATGTTTATGATTTTTACAATCTACATAATATTTATTACGTACAGCAAAGTCCAACTTCAACGACGAAATCGTCGGAGTTATGATAATAAAAAATGTTATTCGTTTATGTAGGCTCCGAGATTAGATTGAATAGAACTGATAATCGTCCTTTCTATGCAAAAAAATGTCCGTATTCAGTTTTAAACAGGCTCGGTTTTAGTTAAGTAAACTGCACAGTGAAATAAAATTATTAACTGAAATTATTTTATTCACACCTGAAAATAAATTTCTGTAAAAATTTCATAATTTTAATGCAGCATCAAAAAGTCATCCTCTAAATTTTTATAAAAGCGAATCTAAGAAGTATATATTGCTTTTTATTGTTTGTAGGAATATTTTAACTCGATATAAAGTTTTTATCAGGCCTTGCACACCGACTCTAAAGTGTCCCCTAAATCTTATCACATGAAGATAATTTTTGTTCGGAAATTCAAAGACATCGCTATTTCAAAAGTAGACGCGAACTGTATAACAAGATATTTTTAGGGTTCCGTACCTCAAAAGGAAAAAAGGAACCCTTAGGGGACCACTTCGTTGTACGTCTATCTGTCAAGACCCTTTTTCTGTCCGTGTGGTGTATACTATTTTTCTTAATATACGGTTGAAAGTACGTACTTTCACCATTATATAAAAAGACTAATAACTTTCAAGTGAGTAATTTTGAGGTTATACGCAATAACAGTCGTTAGCTACTACTGGCTGACGGCAGTCTCACGTATCAGTGTGCACGAGAAAACGCTTTCGTTCCGCTGTTATAAATGGCGTGCGAGTAATTAAAGCAGGGCATAAATGTTAGCCGAAAGTACATACTTCCGGTCGGGTATAAAAAAAAAATGTTTTCCTGCTAGATCCTGCCAACAGTGTGTACCTTACATAGGTCGAGAATGAGACGCCAGCACAATAGTAGTGCTTTCTGAAACCACAGCGCGGTAATGAGGCTTAGCATTAAAGCAAACTCATTCTCTGCAAAAGTCCTGGCTTTGAACCTTTAACGTATTTGTGGTGTACACAATATGCAAATTAACTACGTACATACATAAATAGTCAACAATTCAAATGGGTGGTACTTCACAGAACTATTCCAGACCACTATACAAACTTACATACCTACACAGTACACACTTATTACAAACACAATAGTACTACCTATTCAATATTATTCTTTCATTAGTGTATTTGCCATATGGCAACATACACTATTGGCATCGGTCGGATGGCGGAACCTAGGGGTCGGACCAAAATTTCTCGACGTTTCATAACCTCCTAAACACTTTGACACCATTTTTAAAAATGTTTATATATATATATTTATATATATATATATTATATACAGTGGAATCCGTTTATAATGACATCGAAGGGAATTGACAAACACGTCATACTAAGCGGACGTCATACAAAGCATTTTTGTGAAAAAAAAAACTTTCTTTTTTTTAGGTAGCATAGGGCCGCTGACGGGTATTCCTTTGTTTCGCGTGATTTTAAACTACTGAATTAACGCTGGATCAACATTTTCTTGCGTGATTTTCGAAGCCTCTTCGGTTTCAAAACATTTGAATTGAACGATCGCTTAATCCGGTTCTTGTTTTTGAAAATCATTGAGATTGTCGAATGACCCACGTCCAATTCCTCTGCGAGAGATGAGCTTGATTCTCCATTTTCTAATCTGTATATTATTCACCTTTCTCCTCAATCGTAAATGCTTTACGACGTTGAGATGACATTTTTTACATAGGATATAACTAAAAACAATGCGTGACGTTCAACTATCAATTACTCACTGAGATTCAAAACAAAAACAAGCCACGTGCCGAACGTCGTCGGGAATCAACGAACATTGCCGAAGGTGTAAAGAATCATGTCGGTCACTATAGACGGACAAAATTTATTAAAAATGGGTCATAATAAGCGACATGTCACTGTAAGCGAAGTCATTATATCCGACTTTGTTACAAAGAATTTTATATGAAAACCAAACCTCGTTGTGTAATTACGTCATAATAGGCGGTTGGTCAATATAGGCGGAGTCATAATAAACGGATTCTACTGTAATATATATAAGCGTATATATATGTGTGCGGGCAATAACTTTCGAAAGAGTAAATTGATTTTAACGAAATTTGGCCCACGTATTGAAATCCATCACCGCCAGAAGCCTATTTAAAATGGGCGTAATCAGGCCATTTTAAGGGTAGTTTTTAGGGGTTGAAAAATGTTTTTTGGCCCCAAAATACCGAAAAAATTCTCAGAATCGTTTCAAAATTGGCATTTAACTCGCTAGTAGCAATTAAAAAGGGTCCCTGAAATTTTAATAAAATCGGCCCAACAGGACCGAACTTACAAATTTTTTGAAAACACTAATTTGTAGATAGTGACTTATTTATTGAAGGGTGTATTTAATTCGGTGTAGACGTTAGATTGATAATAATATTGCAGTTAAGAAAAAAAATGTTATTTTAAGGGGTGTATTAAGGAGTCAAATCTTTAATTTTGCCCAAAAACCAACTTAAGTTCGCGTAATAAAGCCACACTGCCTGTATAAGCAAATACACTATATTGTCGGCAGGGTTTTGGCATTGCGACCCAGGTTTTTATTAAATGCCATTTACGAAAGAATAATTGTGTTTAATTTACAAAATATTAATATTTACAAAGTTTGTTCACCTAAAAAAAACTGTGTGTCGTATTTTGTTGACTTCGCATACAGTGAACTTCATTATGTGCACGAAATGGTAAATGTGACGCAAACACAGACTTATCACTTAAGGTTATTCCGATAAAAAGCGGAAAATTTACATGTTACATATGGATATCTTATACTTTCAACTAAATTAAAAACGGACTCCTAGTTTTCAAGTAATTAATTATAAATATCGTTTTTGGAGAAAACCGGCAGAAGAGATACATGCTATAAAAACGAAAAACAATATTACAATATTTATTACTAGCCGTTACTCGCGTTCCTGCACACATTAACCAAAATTGTGTTTTATTACTTATAGTTTATGTGACATACGTAAAACATATTTCACATAAAACCTTCTCTATTATTTTATTAATTCAAAATACAAGATGTATGAATTCTAAGTCTAATTCGAAAGTAAGATAATTTTTAGTGTATTTGCCATATGGCAACATACACTATTGGCGTTGGTCGGATGGCGGGACCTAGGGGTCGGACCAAAATTTCTCGACGTTTCATAACCTCCTAAACACTTTGGCACCATTTTTGAAAATGTTTATATATATATATATATATATATATATATATTGTTAGATAATTAAATAAAAATTGTCCAATATTCAAGTAAAACTTTAATCAAAACTCAAAACTACAGATAATAACAAAATAGTAGCGGCCATGTAATCTCAGCAGCTATCGCAACTTCGACTCTCATAAGTGAATGCGTAGCTGACGAGTGGCGGCTTAGCCCTTCGTCTACTTCAACAATATTGTTTACATAAGTAGTAGACACATTAAAAATAAAACACAGACAGATAAGGCATGTATATCTCACAGTTGATGTTAAACGTAATACAAACCGATAATACATGCATATATCTAACACGACCATCCTGACGGAATCTTCGCTCTCGAAGCATTGTCCGTGGCCAATAATCTGAAATGCAACACAGCATTTAAACACAATAATGACAATTCCTGCATATGGGCTTGCACCTGTTTATGCAGTGGCATTTTTCTCAAGTATCACCACTGTGATACGTCCATCCTCATTTACAATATTTGGGTAGTGCACGGCTTTCCGTCAGTGAGAAACTCACTGAAGTTTGGCATCCTAAATATCGCTGACATTATTTGGGTATAGTGCGCGGCTTTCCGTCAATGAAACATTCATTGAAGTTTGGCACCCCAAATAATCTATTCCGTCCGAAGACGTGCAACTCAAGTGCTCGACTTTCCGTCAGTGAAACAGTCTCTGAAGTTTGGCAACTTGACATTATTTGAGTAGTGCGCGGCTTTCCGTCAGTGAAAAACATTCACTGAAGTTTGGCACCTCAAATAATTTATTCCGTCCGAAGACGTGCAAAACATAATTCACATTATTTGGGTACAGTGCACGGCTTTCCGTCAATGAAACATTCATTGAAGTTTGGCACCCCAAATATAATCTATTCCGTCCGAAGAAGTGCAATTCAAGTGCTCGGCTTTCCGTCAGTGAAACAGTCACTGAAGTTTGGCAACTTGACATTATTTGAGTAGTGCGCGGCTTTCCGTCAGTGAAAAACATTCACTGAAGTTTGGCACCTCAAATAATTTATTCCGTCCGAAGACGTGCAAAACATAATTCACATTATTTGGGTACAGTGCACGGCTTTCCGTCAATGAAACATTCATTGAAGTTTGGCACCCCAAATATAATCTATTCCGTCCGAAGAAGTGCAATTCAAGTGCTCGGCTTTCCGTCAGTGAAACAGTCACTGAAGTTTGGCAACTTGACATTATTTGAGTAGTGCGCGGCTTTCCGTCAGTGAAAACATTCACTGAAGTTTGGCACCTCAAATAATTCATTCCGTCCGAAGACGTGCAAAACGTAATTCACATTATTTGGGTACAGTGCACGGCTTTCCGTCAATGAAACATTCATTGAAGTTTGGCACCCCAAATAATCAATTCCGTCCGAAGACGTGCAAATCAAGTGCTCGGCTTTCCGTCAGTGAAACAGTCACTGAAGTTTGGCAACTTGACATTATTTGAGTAGTGCGCGGCTTTCCGTCAGTGAAAACATTCACTGAAGTTTGGCACCTCAAATAATTCATTCCGTCCGAAGACGTACAAAACATAATTCACATTATTTGGGTACAGTGCACGGCTTTCCGTCAATGAAACATTCATTGAAGTTTGGCACCCCAAATAATCTATTCCGTCCGAAGACGTGCAAATCAAGTGCTCGGCTTTCCGTCAGTGAAAACATTCACTGAAGTTTGGCAACTTGACATTATTTGAGTAGTGCGCGGCTTTCCGTCAGTGAAAACATTCACTGAAGTTTGGCACCTCAAATAATCTATTCCGTCCGAAGACGTGTACAACTTACTACAAGGATTACACATTGCTGTTCCGTCCGGTAATACACATACCGACGTGATAGATGTCAATCATTGTTTCTACTAGTGTGCGGCTCCGTCAGGTTCTACGACGCTGACAATTACTCTGTAGTATCAGATTTCAATAATTCAAGCAAACCTTCCATTTTAGTTTCCACAGCCCATTTGAAAGACCGCAAACGCAGTTGCTATTTGGCTGCCTTTGTCATCAGATTTTTACCTAATCGACGTACTTCATATCGACCTTCATTCGTAAAACCATCTATTTCGTTTGGCCGCATGACTCGGAGTTCATTTTAACTTTATGCATAGTGGAGTCTCTATGCACTAACACGACGTCACCAATTTTGAACGTTCACTTTCTCGAGATTTGGAGTATTGTTTTCCAACGCTTTCCTTTCTCTTTCGCTATTAATCAACAGTAGGATTTCATAGAGAACGAATGTCGTCCGTCAAATCTCATATAACAGATTGAAATCTACTAAAGCTTGTATGAAAGTCATCTGTATTGCTTTCTGAATGTTTTCCACATCCAGCTCGACCATTCTGACATTACTCTACTCTACACGTAATAAATTCATAATTGTACGGTTATACTTTTCAACTTGCCTGTTTCCAAAGTGCACATCAGGTGTCACATAATGATAACGAATGCCCCACAGGTCGAGATACCGTGCAATGTCTAAATTTTGAAAATTGAGCCCCGCATCGGCTATTATTCGTTTAGGTGCACCAAATAGTGAGAAGAAATTTTGTTTCTTTAAATGTTACAGTTTTCAAGGGCAACAATAAACAGTATTTTGTGAATGCATCTACAAGTACCAGCACGTGTTTATAGCCATCAATCGTCATATTTAATAGGCCTAAACAGTCAACATGTACTGTGTGAAAAGGTTCATCCGGCTTAGGCAGCTGTCCGACAAAGCCCTGCAATGGACCCGTGCGTGTCTTTTTAACCGCACAGACTAAACAATGTTTTATATAACTGTTTACAAAATTTCGCAGTTTAGGAAACCAAAAATGTTGTTTTATACTGTTAGGGGTTTTCCCGGGGCCAATATGATACTGCCCGCCGCTAAAATACGCAAAAGAACTAAACGACTCCGTCTGGGTTTAACCCAAATATTTGACACAATTTTGTAAATACATGCATTTTGAAGCATTCAGTAAAAAAATCGCTTTCTTTAATTATTTTATGACATAGCAGTTTTTGCACAATTTCGTAACAATGACTCTTTCAGATAACGACAAATGGCATGTTTACAACATGGTTATCAATAATTTTTACGCTTAAAGCTGCGGTTTTAATTGCATTATTATTAAGTCACTACGTATACTGGACTAACAGTGAGTTGATTTTTCTGCATATTCCACTGTACAACAGACTCAACAGATACACAAGGTTCAATTTTGTTTTACACAAATAGCGATGGTGGTCCGAAATTAATGACACGTTGGAGCCCGTATCGATTAGATTTTGGAATTGTACGCCGTCTAGTTTAACGCACGTGAAGAGCGCGATTTTGCCTAAAGTGCAGAATTTAACTTTGTGCTTTTGTTCTATTCCTCTTTTAGTGAAACTTTTTCCAGAGTGCTCTAACTTTGCACAAAAAGGAAAAATTTCCGATTACTACTGCTTATTTCTATTACGGGTTTACCACTACGGATTTCAGTACTTGAGTAAAGTTTCGCACGACACTGTCGTCGTAACTACCCTAATTTACCACAGCTATGACATCTTAACATCTTTATGACCACTGTCTGACGGTAACGAAACTTTAAGTTTTTTTTTTTTTTTAATGATTTCATTTCATTTCAGAGCTAGTGTCACTATTGTCGCGCACCCTCGCAATAATGACTACACCGTAGTTCATTCACCAATCAGTTTTTTTATCCAAAATTAGTCAAATGTGCAGGCAAATAAGAAACAATACGGCTTTACAGTCTCTCGACATCGCGGCGTCGTGAACACGTGACTCGCTTATACAATGAACAATTAACTCTACCAGATCTTGTTTTTACCAGATCAGTCATAAGTTGTCAACAAAAATGACTTTTATGAACACGAGTATCGTAAGCAATACATTGATTACCAACAAAATTAGCAGCCTCGCTCAATAATCTGCCCAAATTACGGCGCGGTGGGAAAGCGTCAGTAAAATCTCTTTTAAATGTACTCCAATCTCTTACCTCTGGTGACCAGTTGTCGAACCATCTCCGCGCATTTTGTAGTAGGTAGCGGCCAATTCGTACCAGCATCTCTATGTTAGACCAACTCAGCTCAGTTTTGATCTTCTCCACTTGCTCCAGCCACTTCACTGCATCGTTCGTCTCTGGATGAAAGATCGGCAGTTCGACTTGATCAGACGTTGATTTGTTCGCCTTCAAAGCTTTCACCAACTCAGACACCAACTCCTCCATTTTATAAGTTAAAAATCAGGATTCACACGTGAACTTGAGCACAATCCCACTTCTGATGTTAGATAATTAAATAAAAATTGTCCAATATTCAAGTAAAACTTTAATCAAAACTCAAAACTACAGATAATAACAAAATAGTAGCGGCCATGTAATCTCAGCAGCTATCGCAACTTCGACTCTCATAAGTGAATGCGTAGCTGACGAGTGGCGGCTTAGCCCTTCGTCTACTTCAACAATATTGTTTACATAAGTAGTAGACACATTAAAAATAAAACACAGACAGATAAGGCATGTATATCTCACAGTTGATGTTAAACGTAATACAAACCGATAATACATGCATATATCTAACAATATATATATATATATATATGTGTGTGTGCGGGCAATAACTTTCGAAAGAGTTAATTGATTTTAACGAAATTTGGCCCACGTTTTGAAATCCATCACCGCAAGAAGCCTATTTAAAATGGGCGTAATCGGGGCATTTTAAGGGTAGTTTTTAGGGGTTGAAAAAAGTTTTTGGTCCCCAAAATACCGAAAAAATTCTCAGAATCGTTTCAAAATTGACATTTAACCCTTTAGTAGTAATTAAAAAGTGTCCCAAAAATTTTAATAAAATCGGCCCGACAGGACCGGACTTACAAATTTTTTGAAAACACTAATTTGCAGATAGTGAGTTATTTATTGAAGGGTGTCTTTAATTCGGTGTAGACGTTAGATTGATAATAATATTACAATTGAGAAAAAAAATGTTATTTTAAGGGGTGTATTAAGGGGTTAAATTTTTTATTTTGCCCAAAATCAAACTTAATTTCACATAATAAAAGTATAAAACCACACTGCCCTATACAAACAAATACAATATATTTTCGGCAGGGTTTTGGCACTGCGACCCGGGTTTTTTATTTTACGTACTCTGTAATTGAAAGCCTCTAGTTTCTAGCTTTAATCTGAGAATTGATAACAGTATCAATTGGATTTTTTTTTATTACTAAGAAAAAATATGAATTCGTACTGAGTGCAAATAACCCTGAATGTTGGGTGTCTTAAAAAATGATCGCTAAAAAGTGTATGACGCTCGTAATACGTCTCGAGTGATTGTGACGTCATGACCTTTTAACACGTCGTAGTTCTGTAGAGCGCTATGTGGCGCTTGAGCCGTTGAACGTAGTAGCTTGGGGTTTCAATTATGAATCAGATGGTATGGAACTAGTCAAAGGCCTGTACTTTGGGTTTGTTTGTTTAATGATATAATATATGCATGAGAACATGAATTTTAATATTACATTACTAACCTAAAATTAAATCTTTTGTTAATGGCTTTTAGAAATAGCACATAACGTATCTATTCACTATTGGGTTTTTTTCGTTACGTCAATTTTTTGAAGTGAAATTTTTATAATGAGTGCAAGTTTGTGAGCCGATGAAACTAAAAAGCGACATGATAGATAGATTAAAAGAGAAAGAAACAGAGTACAAACAACAACTGATATCTGATATAGATAGATAGATAGATATTTATTAAGTCAGTCGAGACATAGGTATTTGACACGTCAGCGAAATACGGAAATAAAATTATACACTTATCAACAACATAAGAAATTCTGAAAATATTTTCAGTAACTTTATTTCTTTTTTGTCCTTGGTAATTAATATAAAAATGATTTGTCGGGAAAAAGGAGTTTTAAATAAACACTTATTTGTTATTTACAGCAACGTTTCGTTCCTTGTTTGGAACTTTTTCAAGCTTTAATAACTATTAAATGTTTTGATTAAGTAGATATAAAAGTTAAAATACACATGTAAATATAAATTTGAGTTAAACAATTATTAATAAAAAGTTTATAATAATTCCGTTTTTTTAAAAATGTTCAAATTAATAATTATAAACCGTAAAAACATTTTTTAAAAAACGGAATTATTATAAACTTTTTATTAATTATTGTTTAACTCAAATTTATATTTACATGTGTATTTTAACTTTTATATCTACTTAATCAAAACATTTAATAGTTATTAAAGCTTGAAAAAGTTCCAAACAAGGAACGAAAAGTGTTTATTTAAAACTCCTTTTTCCCGACAAATCATTTTTATATTTTCAGTAACATTTACGGTAAAAAAATATAAAATTGAATGACATTAAATTCTCAATAAAAATATTAGTTAAAATTAGTTAAAATATAAAATACTTACTATTTACAATCTACACGTCATGTTTGGTTGGGTAGGTAAAGTGGTCAAAATGTTTTTCTTCTAGTGTGTGGTCTTGAGCACATACGACACCTTTTTTGTTTTTTTAATCATAATAATGTCTACAATTAATTTATTTTGTATTATTGGCTTTCCAGTATACAAGGATGTTATTGTAATGGAATCGAAAACAGAAATCAAAAAATGTTCCAAGATTAGTAACTTCTAAAAATGATTTGTCGGGAAAAAGGACTTTTTAAATAAATACTTATTTGTTATTTATAGCGACGTTTCGTCCTTTTCTTGGAACTTTTTCAAGCTTTATAACTATTAAATGTTTTGATCAAGTAAATATAAGAGTTAAAATACACATGTAAATATAAATTTTAGTTAAACAAAAAACAAAAAAAAAATAGTTTGAACATCAACCGTAAAAATATTTTTTAAAAACGAAATTATTACAAACTTTTTAATGAACAATTGTTTAACTAAAATTTATATTTACATGTGTATTTTAACTCTTATATCTACTTGATCAAAACATTTAATAGTTATAAAGCTTGAAAAAGTCCCAAGAAAGGGACGAAACGTCGCTATAAATAACAAAGAAGTGTTTACTTAAAAAGTCCTTTTTCCCGACAAATCATTTTTATATAAATTACCGAGGGCAAAAAAGAAAATAAAAAAGTCAATTAGTAGCTTCTATTTTTAATAGTGTTCGGTGAAAGCGGACACTAGTGATAATATTATCATTGTATTTTTTTTACAAACAAGTTAAAAATTTAGATAAGAACAACGCATCTTTATCAGTTTGATTATTTTCTACGTCACTCTTTTGCAACTTTTGCAACTATCTAATTGAAATACAATTTTATTCAACTGTGCAAGCATACATCTTGTAAAATTGATTAATGGTTTACAAAATACTTTTGTTTGTTTTTTCATTATTTATAGACGTACAAGGACAGCATATATATTTCTGAAATGAAAAATAGATATTTTATGTTTATTTTACGAATCTAATCAAACATGGGAAACCGTTGAAGTTCCGTTACATTCAACAAGGTAAACGAAGTGTAGATCTGAATCTTTGAAACACTAATAGCGTTGATTGTTAGTTTTAACGACAGCCGTAAAAATGCGATTCAGAAATCATAAACGATACACGTCGATACAGTCTACAGAATATAGACTATAGAGTATCAGAGTGAACACATTAAAAGGGTCGTAAAGAGTAACGCGATACTTATTTTATCAAAATCACAAACGTACATCTAAACCTACATATTTAATGTATTGATCAATATACAGGGTGAGTCAGACCACCCGTATCAGTCGTTTTTTCCGAAAACGGTTAGTCGTAGAGAGTTGTGTCAAAAATCTGTATTATAAAAGCCCTAATGAAGAATCGAATGGTAATATTTTTTTCCCCCGGAAAGGTCGGCTTCCCTATTAGTTTACTCCAGAATGTCCAGAACTCCGGAATTTTAAATAGCACGATAGGTCGAAAGTGGTATTATTGAAAAGATCTTTAAAAAATAAGCAAGTTTTGTAGGACATTTTTTTTTGTTGCTGTCATCCCTGTTAAGTAATATTCGTTTGAAATTATTAAATTGAAATGTGATAATAACGAACTTAATTTTAAAAGTCGGTATTGAAAATCTAGTTACATAATTAAACAATGTTACTAATGTTTAAACTGTCTTCCATTTATTTCTAAACACTGCTGAGCTCTTCTAGATATGCTATGAGTAGCTCTAAGTATTTCTTCAGTGTTTGATCGACATTGTCTAATTAGGTAACTAGATTTTAAATGCCGACTTTTAAAATTAAGTTCGTTATTATCACATCTCAATTTAATAATTTCATACGAATATTACTTAACAGGGGTGACAGCAACAAAAAAAAATGTCCTACAAAACTTGCTTATTTTTTAAAGATCTTTTCAATAATACCACTTTCGACTTATCGTGCCATTTAAAATTCCGGAGTTCTGAACATTCTGGAGCAAACTAATAGGGAAGCCGACCTTTCCGGGGGAAAAAATATTACCCTTTGATTCTTCATTAGGGCTTTTATGATACAGATTTTTGACACAACTCTCTACGACTAACCGTTTTCGGAAAAAACGACTGATACAGGTGGTCTGACTCATCCTGTATACGTCAATAAGCAAGCAGGCGCTAAAAGAATAGATTAAATAACGATACCGAAAGTATAATGAAACGGAAACATATAAAAAATAACTATAACGCCATTTATAGTCGTTTAAAGCAACGTCGGTTAGCAAGTTGAAAAGCATATCCGTAACTTAATACTTTCCACTTTAAATTCAACATAATTTCAACCATTTGAATATTATTTCTAAACACACAAAAATATCAAATATTAGTAATGTTTATTGTCGTAGGTAGTACCTAATTCTTAGTCGACAATTCTTTATTTACTTAAAACTATCGACAAAAAAGAGTGCAATGACATCATTTGATCTTTTTTCCATCTTTTCGGTTCGCTTTTAACGCAGTCATATTTTTTGAATTTTTGACCTAATTTTCTTTTTTATTTACATATTTTTTTAATTACAATATTTTTCCTCTATCTTTTTTGATTTGTAGACGCCATATTGAAATATAATACCCTATCTCACTCCCACATTTAAGACAAATCTATCGACACCTCATATGTTAAAATCCATCCAGCCGTTTACGCTATAGAGCGTTTAAAAAAAAATAAACATCATATATACACTCGAAAAACATTACCCTCCTTCTGGCGCAGTCAGGTAAAAAGTCTGTAATTTGCCAAAATCTTCATCAGACCATGGACCATATCTTAACATTATATGAAATAAAATTCGCACTAGTAGTGGGGCTCTTTGTTCGTTTGGGCTAATCTCAAGGACAATTGAACAAAATTTGATGCGGTTTTCACTATTATATAGATTACAGAACATTACTGGAAGATGCAGGTGTATAAAACATTAATATTTAATAAAAGAGATCCAAGGAATCACAATTTTAGTGAACTAAGTCGACTATTCTTGGTTTATTCTTCCTAAACGAAAATAAAGAGATACACAACTAATGTTAATAGGTAGTTAACGTTTATTTTATTTATTAGTCTTAAGACAATGAGAATTTCGGACAAAAATGAGTTTTAAATTATTTTATAAATTTACTACGTTTCGTTGTGTATGAAGAAAATGTAACATACCTACAACGAAACCTCGCAGATTTGGAAAATAATTAAAACATTGTGTGTTGTCTAAAATTCCCATTGGTCTAAAACTAATATTAAAATAATGTATGAAAAAATTACTGACCATAAAAGCTCTATAAAAAAATAGTCCGCGACAGCATATATCCTTCTTTAAAAGATCGTCTACAACCAGCAACGTTAAACTTACGACCCATTTTTAAAAGTAACTTATCCTTGGCAAAATAGACTCAAAATTGGTCGCGCGCAGCACCGGGATATATCGTTAGTTTAATATAATTTGCAGCTTCTCATGCTTGTGAATTAAAGACAAAAACTGTGTCGTGATTCTATTTAAAACTGGAAATAAACATTATTTATTTGAAGCATAATGAAAGTGTGATAAAATTTCGCTTTAAAAAAGACTAAACATTAATAAATAGACGTGCTACATCTTTCATCAATCAAAATTTGTTGTATACATAACAGAAGCTTAGAGGTTTGATGTGGCACGAAGGGCCATTTATATGTAGGTATCGTGTACCGTAAATACTTACAAACTTACCGACTGCTTCAAAATAATGAAAACAAAAACCAAAATATTTATGCTTTATTTTGGAATCATTTTAGAATCCGAAAGCAACATTTCAAACCTGACGTAGACCACATGCCAGTTTTGGCAGTGTCTAATGATTAATTATTTAACAATATTAATCAACGATAGAATCTGATTGGTCGAATATACCTACTACTTGCATATCAAATCTCCTAAGAGATTTATGTTCATCTCCTGAAAAGACAGGAAGTACGTAACCTCGCAATCATGATATCGATCATGTTACTATAGTTTTACTAGATTTAACTATGTTAGCAAAGTTACGTACCTGACCTTCAGGAGACGGGCATAAAAATATCAAATTTCGAATCTATATCAAATTAATGTTTGTATTGGAAAGTTTTCTGGCAAATTTTCTAGAACTTATTTGTTTCAAAATTTTTTGCAATTAGCTAGTAAACGAAAAATGTATTACCAATATTAAACACTCCACGCTTTTTAGAGTAAAACTAATTTTGTTGTCAAATTATTTTGCATTTTTTAGTTCATAAAAGTGTGTTGTTTTTATTTTTTTAAACTCTAATTTTAATTATAAGACTAAAAACAAAATTGCATTTGACTATGGGGTAGGCAATGCAACGTACGTCACTGTACAGTGTGTTAGCTTGCTGTAATTTTTCAAGATTTTTTTATTCTGAAGGTCCTGGTCAGGATAATGGGACAAACTTATTAAATTATTGTATTGTCATCGGTTCTTGATAAGTGTGCAAAGTTTCAGTTTAATCTGACGTTTTGAAGTGAGTGAATTTTACGTTCAAAGATTCTGTTACAAGCATACAGGTGAAGCTAATAAAAGCGTGCTGAAAGGGAGAATATTATGTTGAAATCAGAGCTAAAACGCTGTTCTAAAAACGATTTTTCATTTATCAGAAAAGAATTTTAAAAAAATTACGCTTCTACACTAAGAAACCGACTAGAGTTTAAAATATCCTAAAAGTTGAAACTCACGCTTACACATTAATTTCTACTGTATTGATACATCGCGTAGGTAAACTGTTACATAACATATAACATCAGCTACTTTTGTGCGGTGTACGTAATAGCTACCATTTCAACATAAATCAAAAGACTGCTCTCTTCTGTTTAATCCATAACCTATACGTTGTATAGTATATATTAATCTCTTAAATTTAACCCATTTATCATATTACTGCGGAAAAACGTATATAATAATATAATCTATATAGCACCTGCGGACTATCGTATATAAAGTTGAATCTGAATTACTTGACAGGCACTGTTCTGATTGGAACATTTCTTATGCTCTAAATAACTTATTAAATCCTCGAAAAGTTATGACAAAACAAATATAAAAAAATACAATATGACGAATAGAATAAACTCGTTTGTGTTTTTGTAAATCGATTAAAAATAGGAGAGTAACTTTTTGTGCACGTATTTTGGCGGTCTTATTCAAGTAGATATTAGTAACCGCAAATAATTATTATTTAAGGTAGTTCTAGCATGGTATAATAAAGAAAAATCACTTTTCGACGGATTTTGCTCATTTTTTTTTTCATAGACTCAAAATAATGTTTTCTAATAAATCCCGAAGTTTCAGAATTTTTGACCGTTTAGAACACGAGATAAATAATAAAGATCGCAATTTTCACATGCTGACCGTGAAAATGCGAACTTTGTTATTCGGGATTCTAAGATAAACCTGCAATTATGCAGACGGTGGGAGAACGGGTACACACAGTAGAAGCACCGGTGCTTCCACCGTGTGTACCTGTTCTTCCACCATGTACACATATGTCTGCATAAGAGGAGGTTTATCTTCTATTTCTATTTTTTAGATACAATTTTATATGAATAATAAATTATTCACTTAAATAATAATTGTTTGTGGTTAACAATATCTACTTAAATAAGACTGCCTAAATACTTGCACAAAAATTATATTAAATACAAGTAATTATTCAAAAATAAATATGTTCGGCCATCTCATAATGTAAATTAATGATAAACGTTTTTGTTTATTTAATCATAAAACCTTATTTTATAGCAATTGTTTCATGCAACACAATTGCTTCATCAGTTTATCATTGTTCGACGAAGCAACTATGTTGTGTGAAACAATTGTTATAACACAAAGTTCTAAATAATTTAAAGCTAATTTGATTGCTGATTTAAAACTTTGTCTAGAAATTAATGTATTTTGGATCAAAGGAAAATTAATTTGATGACTGAGCGGTAAATATTGTTTACTATTGAAGAAAAGTGCAGAAAAACGGGTTACAAACACGATAAGTATTTTAAAAATAAATCATATATATTTCCGTATAAAAGTTTAATAAGCCAGTCATTTCATTTTCATGTAGCACGCAAAACTTGTATGATTTGTCGTTCTGTCAAAAATGGCATATACATAGGTGCCTCTACATGCATACATATTACGTACATGCAAACTATCGCAAAATTTTCCACAGTTTTATTTTTAATATATTCTCATTTTAATTAACCGAGTTTACAGAGAATTAAAACTGAAGTGAATACGCAAAAACACTGTGACACAAAAATAACCAGTTTTGTAGTTTTTGGATAGGTCTGTATTTTTATGAAGAGAATGTTTTTCAATTAGTGTAATTTTATTGAAATGTATTAATTTTAAAAGTAAACGGGATCTAGATTCAAATAGATTTTATAATAAAGGAAAGTGTTTTCTGATTATGTAAAAAATATATATTTAAATATACCTCTAATACATTAAGTATATTTTTAATAAGAATGGTTTCTAATAAACATAATATACTTTCCTTATGATAAATGTTATATCAGATTGTAAATTGTTAATTAATATTTCCTATTAAAATATTATATGCTACATTTATTATTAGGTGTGTGTATGTTTAAGATATTAACTTATTTTTCGCCATTAGAGAGAAAAATATACTCCAAAATGGAGTATCAAATAGCGTTTTCGCGTTCCCGGCTCTTTTTGATTCCCGGGAATCGGGAATGATCATTTTATATTCCCGGGTACCCGGGAATCACTTATTTACAAATAAAACTCTAGTTTATAAGTATTACGTTCTATTTTTTATTATTAAAAGATTAAGGAAAAACAAAAATATACTTTTTCATTACAAAATAATCAAAAATGACTGCTAGTCTAATAAAAAATTGTACATTGTGTAACGATGTTGTACTCATAATTAAACATTTACTTTAACTAAAAAGGAACTCTCACTAGTCACTACTGAGATCATTATAAATCTAATTACAGTTGTACATTTTCCAGTGTGCGTTTAAACTAAATAAAAAGGAACTATCACCGACACTGTGTGCAAAAAATGTCAAATTTAAGTCTTGTGAAATTATTATTCGATAACATTATAATTTACGACTTTACGAGGTCTTGTTGCCGGAGAAAAAAGCCTTCAAGAATACCATTGCGTTTTAAGAGCGATCGGACAGCCTGTTTCTTGCTTTAGTCGCAAAACTTCCAGCAATAGAAAAAGTCCGCTCGCTAGTGTACGCGCTACTGATTCAACGAATATTTGAGCTTAAACTTTGCTGAGCTTTCGAATGTCTTCAACAGAAAGTTATTAATTTTAAATGGTTCCCGTTTACCCGGGAATTTCGTAAAATTATTCCCGGGCATGAAACCGCTTTCACTCCCGGGAATTCCCGACCCGGGAACCCGGAACCGAAAACCCTACTATCAAACATTAATTTTGATACAGTATTAACGGTGATATTTCATACTGACAAAAACACCTTTGAGAAATAATATATACTGATGCTGCGTTTTATTAAACACAAATATTAAACATTCATTTATACCAAGTAACGACCATTTATAAATTTTTCTATTCTATTTGTCCCTATTATTACAAAACATTTTACATTTTAATTCAAAACTATGATCGCTGGGGATGCATAATTAAATTTTAAAATGGCATACCATGTCATGCTGTCATTAACAAGAAAAGAACTGTTATATAATTTATATAGTAGAAAGAATTATCTATAACCTATTTAATAATAAATTAAGCATATCTGCGGTAATGGCTAAAACGAGCGCATATTTTTAAAATGTTATACGAGACAACTGCGTCTGTAGATGTTAATTGCATTAAAAATTTACGACCTGTGTTTTTTATTTCAGAAGGAAATTATTTTACTTTTTTTACTACCCCACAGAATACTGAAAACGATGGCAATCAAATTTGACAGCATTAATTACGAAACTGTCAGTACACATTTAAAAGAAAAAGCTGAAACCCGTAACAGTATTTTAAAAATTATTGTTTAGAATAGCGTTTGAATTTATATTAACTTTCGATCACACTGCAGCCACAAAGTGAATAGTCATTTTTCAACTTCAAAATGCGTAAATATTGGAATGATTACTTGAAAATCCAGACTGCAATTGCCCTACTCGAACTATAATGCTAACATTTCAACATTATCAATCTTATAACCTTTCACGCATATAGCCTTAGCAGCTCAGCGTGTTATTATATTAAAAAAAGCACTAGATGTGGATAAAATCTATCAGTGTCGTTCACAAAAATTTGCAAATTAAGTTTTTAAATAGTTTCAGTAGAAAATTTTCGTGGAATGTATGAGCACGTGTCAATTAACCATATCAGAAAAGACATTAAAATATTTATAAGAATGGGTAGGTGCCTCAATTTGCAACTGTCTATGAAATTATGTAAGAAAATGTTCTCAGTGACAGAAGAAATAATGTTATACGAAAGATATCTGACCTCTAGAAAAAGTTTTATTGTTGAGAACGTAAAAAAACAGCTACCTTTCGTGTATTTTAGTTTTTCGCAGTCAACAAGTTCATACTATCATAAATGAGGAGTTTTAACTTTTAGATATCGAACAATTTTCAATATTTCACTTATTGAGTGGTGTAGAATTAGAAAGAACTAGGTTTAAAAATTAACACCTAATTATAGTTTTTTTTTTTTTAACTACTAAATATTTTTAATACAATTGCCTACCTTCATGTCATGCGGTGTAGATTTTTATATACTATATAAGTTTAAAAATGCTTTAAATTTAAAACGATATTTAAGAATTTTTTTCCCCTGTAATATATATATATTAATTTTTTTTTTTGCAACCAAAATCTAGAAAAATAATATGTAGCGACCGATCACATCACACGTTTCTGGGGATATTTTAAATGTAAATTATTGTAAACAATAAATACTACTCTGTTCTATTTTTGATTAGTAACAAAATTAGCTGGCTACCAGTCATTTAAATTAAATTATCAAATCAAATATTTTAGTGGAATAAATTTTTATTATTATTATTATTATTACCTAACTACGATGTAAATTAAAAATGTAAACAAAAATGAAAACCCGTTCATTTTCTCTCCACCATCAAACTATTACCAAAAGTCTTTATACAAAACTGACAGATGATGTTGGTTTATTTATAACTAGCTATAATATGCTTTTGGTCTATTACCACAAAGAATCTCCATCTCATGCTGGCATAATATTTTATAACCCACTCCCTGACCACATTAAAAATATCACGAATTCAAATACATTCAGAAGAAAATTAAAAACATTCTTGGTAAATAGTAGCTTCTATAACATCAAAATATTTAAATTTTAAAAATGATTGATGTCCAACTATATTGTTGGGTATTTATAATTAATTATTTCTTTGTACTTTGTATATTATGACGATTCTGTAATAGGTCTTTTGATGAATAAACTATCTATCTATCTATGTTTTGACAGATAAAAAATAAAAATTCATTGCCACAGATAAATAAAGATAACATATTAATTATATTACGAAATATAGAATCAACGTCACAAAACATTTTAATAAATAAACAATTCACCTACCAAAAAACAATCTGGACGATCATGAAACCAAAATGCAAGGTTATGGTTAACTGCTAATTGATGAGTCGAGATGTCACATTCACAGAGTGGTTATGTTGGATGGCAGTTCAGAGTTTATTTAAAATTTTAACAATGTCTATTATAAATATACAAAGCTCAATATTCACATATCAGAACATGTGATAATCACAAAAAAAACACTGGCAGGATTTAAACAGACAGGAATAAGTTTCTGGTATATGACAAGAAGCAACCGCCCCTTGCACCACCGATATACTGACGCTGCAGGGTTGAGTCATAGCGATAAAAGTGGAACGATGATGTCATCGGATGCGAATGGCGTGCAGGGAATCCACAGCGCATGCGTACTCGTCGCTTTCCTTTCCGTATCCGATCGTTCCTCATACACAGACCTCTTTTTTTAACATACAACGTTCGCCGCTAACATTTAATACGAAGTGTGCTGAACAAAGATGGATATAGACAGTTTACATTATGTGGCCTATTCTTGTCTTTATAAGGTGAACGACAAGGCGATTTATGTTCAGGTAAGTGTGTGTGTTTGTGAATAACACAGCGCTCTGCCGGGAAAATCGGGAAATCCTTACGCGGCACAAGCAGAACGTTAACTAGTTGCATTTCACTTGCACCTGTGTTTCACGCCATATATATCGCATTGTCTTTTCCGTAAACGGGTCACTGAATGATGACTGATTAGCAGTACGACGTTTTTTAGCAACCTCATGTCTGCGTGTGTGTGCGCTAGTTCACTTTGACTAATGAGTTTGACTATATAGTTTTTTTATAATTTACCTGTGAAAATATTTATGTACTTTTTAAAGTTCTATTTTTTAAATGAACATGTTTAACAAATTAAAAAAAAACTTGAAGTACACGGAACGTTTAATATTACAATTTTATTGTTTTTAATGAGTTCTCGCATATTCTTAGCGTAAACTCACAGCGATAAGACAAACAAATAAATGGAAGTTGGAACCACATATCAAACATCCAAGTCAACATTCTCTTTATATTATTTACTAGTGGCTTTGTCCGGCTTCGCCCGGGTGTAAATGTAATATATAGGATATAAAAGATGAGAATCGTTATCATAAAATACTCAACGAGTATTGAATTTGCGCGAATTCAATCGGTTTTAATTGTGAATGCTCAAAAAATGAAGAAAAATCAAAACTGCCAAAAAACAAAAAAAAAATCTGTTGATCCGATCTCTACCAAACTTCACAGAATCACCCGCTGGGCTAATCTTAAGATTGCCTGTAAATTTAATAAAAATCGGTGCAGCCGTTTTGCAGTCCATAGATAACATACATACATGGCCTTTCATATACAGTGGACCCCCGGTAATCCGACAAACATTTTGCAGGGCAGTGTCGAACTATCAAATTATAGAGTACTGCCTAAGACACCCTATAATCCGGAATTTTTTACAAAAGAGTACCTTGTAATCCGACAAATTACAGATCCAATGATAAGATTCTATATGTTATATATATGTACTCTGAACTTGTTCAATCATGCATTAGTGAAGATTCAATAATAAATAATAGACCATGTCGGATTACAGAGGGTGCCGGATTACCGGGGGTCCACTGTATATAGATAGAATAATATATATAGGTAGTACGTTTTGTGGAAATTTAAATATTTAATTACACTTTATGGTGATATTACACAAAGGTGGGTTGCAAAAATAACGTCAAACTGTCACGATTTATTCAAAAAAATAATGTCAGGCGTGTCTTTTTACAGATAAATATTTTTACATTAAAACTGCTAATTACTTGAAAATGGCGTAGGTGAACGCAGAGATGAAAACTTGTATGGATGCGTAAAGAGAAAATAATGATCAGTAATAACATTTACACGAGTTTCACGTTAGGCGAATACTTCTTTGTTATGTAGCTCTTGATTAAAAATAAAGAGAATGTCAAAAGGATTAAAAAATAATCACTAGTTACATCGTGAATCAAAATTAAATAATACAATAAGACCCTGCTTAACGATAGAGATACGTTCCAATAAGTTCCTGCGCTATACGAAGCAGCGCTAAACGAGGTCAGCATAATACGTAGATAATCAGCGTTGCCAAACGTCCCGATTTTGGGGGGACGTCCCGATTTTTAAATCAAAATTAAATGTCCCGCGCGGGACAGGCTCAGTCCTGCTTTTCGGGGATAACTCGACTGTGCGTAAATAATTATTCTTTTATTGTAAGTTGCAATTTGTAACACTCACTCCTCAGACTATTGTTTGAAACGCCATATTTTTCTAATGAATAAAACTTTTTTGATTTTGATTTCTGTTTTTTTTATTTTTTTTTTATTTAGAAGACGAAGACTCAACTTTTTAACGATAGGGTAAATCTGATTTAAAATATCAAATTTTTATTAAAATACATTTTCTATGACTATTTTTGCTATCTATTGTCACGTAAACGTAATTTGAACTCAAATAAAAAGATAAATATTTCAAAACTTCTGATTATATACGTTTTTTTACTATGTCCCGCTTTCGACGAATGAATCCCGCTTTTTTCACTCAAAAAGTTTCAAAAATCTGGCAACGCTGTAGATAATAGACAAGTGAAACAGAACCGAGAATAAGAAAATTTGTTAATTTTGTAACATTTATTGTTAAATACTTTTTATCACATTAATTATAGTTTTATTTATTGCCAACATCGATATTTGTTCATAAAACATTTATAAAAAATGTATAATCAGATCCTTTTGATGTTAATAAATTATAAATATTTTAGAGGAATTAGGATCAAAGAAATACAAATTTTAAGATATTACAATTCATACAGAGTGACAATTTGTTTTATAAAACAAATTGTCACTCTGTATGAATTGTAATATCTTAAAATTTTGATTTGTTATGATAATTTAAAATAATATAATAACAAGATAATTGAATTAAATTTAGTTATTGAGGCAATTAATTAAGATCACCTGATGAAGTATTAATTTAATACGAAACGTTGTGAAATAACAATTTGTATTTTATTTCTTTGATCCTAATTCCTCTAAAATATTTATAATTTAAAACATTTATGAAAATTAAATAAAAATTTGAGTACGATGTTATGTTTGTAATGAGGAAGGTTCCTCATTTAACATATTTTGTTTGTTTGTTTTTTGTGAACAAGTCATCTAATATTGTTTGTCTTTTTCTGTTTCGTTAAGCAGCTATTGTCGACAACAGGATATTGCATTAATGGCACTTCGTCTTACCTTTGAATGTTAATAAATAAAGTGTTAATAAATAAAACGCTATGTTTTAATCAACTTATTAAAGCATATAATATCAATTAATGGTCGAATTTATTACAAATTAATTTTAAAAAAGATTTTAAAAAATGGCCCTAAAGCATTTCACACTTGGCAATTTAGGAAAATTCGTCAAGTAATAACAACAATTGCACAATTATGCATAATATGCATATATACATACAGTAGAACCTCGATAAGGCCAATCCAAGGGAAACGTTAAAAAATTTAAGTTATCGAGTTTTTTACTTATAGAGAGTTGAAGTTAGAGAGGTTGTCAGAGTAAAATTTTTAACTTACCGAGGTTTGTGGATTTTATAGAGGATGTATTTAGTTCAACAGAGGTTACATACATTTTTTATCTATTCATTTATTCATTTAGAATCAATTATTTATTTATTTAAACAATCACTTATTTAAACAAAGCAATCAGTAAAGCGATTTAGTGGCAGACTAAAGTCAAAATCAATTAAGTTCTTGGCAAAACCTTTTGTTTGGATACTTATTCATGATGACTCCCTGATAATACTTTAACTTATGGAGGTCACCAAAAGATTATTAAGTACAGTTTGATCCATACAACACAATGTTCCGAATATTTGTTTAAGTTACCGAGGTTTTGTGATTTAAGTAATGGAGGTTTTATGCTTTCAGGGGAAGGGAATTCAAATTTTTTTTTAATTTACAGAGGTTTTTAACTTATCGAGGTTTTACTGTATATGGATCGAAACTTCATCTGCAAGAACTTCGTTATCAATTATTTAATTAACGTCATTTCATATCAAGTCCACCACAGGTGACATTGATTAATTATCTCCGGCAAATTATTTTTACACAAAATACATTTTTGAGCACAAACATTCAATGCTATACTAAATATATCATATTTGAAGAGACGGTAAAAAATAACAGAAATAAAAACAGCCACAATGATGACAACGTATTTAATCGATATAACTAATGTAATATCTCTTCAATTTTCCGCACGTATTTTATGACCATTTGTCATACTTATGTAAAAATTACTGTAAAACCCCTATACATTAATGTCGGAATCGTTAGAAAGATCCGACTCTCACGAATCATTTGAATTACTCGTGAATAAGATAATAAAAAACTGTCAAGTGCGAGTCAAACTCGCGAGAAGAGGGTTCCGTACCATTCCGTTTTCCGTAAGAACTACAAGATTTTCGTTTAGGTTTCTTGTGAGACTCTATATTCCCTATTTTTGCAAAATTTTAGACTCAGTAGTTTCGGAGATAAGGGTGGATAAATCGTCAATTTTCGTATATTTTCTTCAATATCTTTTAAACTATACATTTTAAAATTATGAAAAAATATGTTTGTATTTCTTATGAGCCTTTGGAAAAATGTTTTTTTTTTAATTTTCTTCTTTGGCCTCCAAATTTAACCCCAAAATCGTGTATTTACGCTATACGTTCATGATTGGGTCATCTAGCTTTGTATTAGTATCAAATTTCAACTTTTTTCGTCCAGTAGATTCGAAGAAAATAAGCCGCGACAGACAAACAAACACGAAGGTGATCCTATAAGGGTTTCATTTTTTAATTTTTATTTTTTGTAAAGAAATCATCTAATGTCGTTTGCCTTTTTCTGTTTCGTTCAGCAACCTGCTGTCGATAGTAAGATATTTCAATGACACTTCGTCTTGCCTTTGAACTTCTATCAACATTTGCAACATAAACACATCGATAATTTACGTTATAGTGCCTAAACTTTTTTTTTTTAGAAACCGCGGAATACTGAAACAGCGTTAAGCGAAATCTGACTGTATTTAGTCTTGAATAAATTAAATTTTATTGTCAATAATATTGACTCTACCAACAGTAATAGAATATTAAACAAAATGAAATTACTTGCAATTACTGTACAAATTAATTTTTTATTTATAAGACGTTTCGACCAACCATTTTGGTCCTTTTCAATTTTTTAAATATAAAATTTTATATTTAAAAATTGAGAAGGACCAAAATGGTTGGTCGAAACGTCTTATAAATAAAAAATTAATTTGAACAGTAATTGCAAGTAATTTCATTTTGTTTAATTTTTAAATTTTATTGTGTTTTATTTATTTACTTTTTATTGTACATTAATAGATCTAATCAATTATTATTGTATCAATATCAAAATATAACAAATACATATTTAAACTGAATCGAAGATTCGAAACGTTCAAATAAGATATTCGCACGTTGATCGACATTCAATACAAGCCATATCATAGACAACGCCACATTCAAGATAGGTAGATATACGCAACGCATCAAAGCGAGCTAGAGTTTAGTCAGAAGTCCCGCGGGCTTCTCACAAACAATTTTATATTTTTAACCATGGAGAAAATACAAAGAGCATGAAATCAATAAGACAATTGTCAGAATCTACCCATTAAATCATACATATTACGTTTTCTTTTTTCACCACTAGCGTCATTAATTTGGATATGTTTATTTTTTGCTGTATTATGAGAAGGACTAATGCCGGGTTGCACAAAACATTGTCAAAAAATTGGATTTGACAATGACCTTAGATTGTGATATTATATAAATAGTTTTCATGCATGCAAGAGCAGTCCAATATCAAACTCCCTGTCACATACAATATTAGATTGTATTCATACAAAAACAAACGCTTGATATACACAGAAAAAGGTCGTTTTTTAAGTCAAATTTTAATTAAAATGCGTATAAAAATGCCATTTTGAAGTAAAAAGTATGCAAAAAACTATGTTAACGTATACACAGTTTAGAAAAAAAATCAATTCAATCGATCAATTATTTTTCGAACAGAGAAATATGTGTGCTCACAATCTAAGGTCACTGTCAAATCAAATTATTTGACAATACTTTCTGCAACCCAGCATAAATGTTAAGATATTTTTCAATAACGTATCGAGATTCATTTTAGAAGCTTGTCTCTCGTTTCGAAATTTCATTTTGATATCGTATTACTATTTAAGACAAGATAAATAATTATTTATTTTAAGACATTTTTTTAAATCGTGCATAAGTACCCATAAATAAGTTCCCAAAAATAGTCTTAAACCCCGGGAAAAGTATTTGGCTTTTTGCAAATATTTTTAAATATATCTAATGAAGTTGCTATAAAAATTTCAGTGTGAATCAATCACTTATTTTTTCATATTTAAAAATTCAATCACGCTCTATTTCCGAGCTATCTCTTTAAAATAAAAATAATTGACTCACCTTATTGCTCCTGTAATGACGATAAAGTTGCTGATGCCGTACACGTAATATTAGAGTGTCCAAATTTCAATGACGATCGTACGGAACTAATGAATTGCCTACACGACTTTGGTATTCCTTTTCCCGTATGGTATCCTAGTCTACTCGCCGTTAACCCTACTAACATAAATATCTATAAAACATTATACAAATTTTTGAACAAAATAAATGTCAAAATATAATTAGCCAGAATACGAACAGATGAATAAAATAACATTTATAATTAGGTAAAAAATTCTCAAATAGGTGAATTTTGTGTCTAAAATTAATACTAACTTACCTGATGTGTGTCTCCTATCGCCCATGTACATAGTCCTAGCCATCTTGTGTGTAAACTCCTGCTCGCTCGGCTCGACGCTTTCCGGTTTACACTTTTCACTTTCCATTCGCTCTATCCCGGAATTGTATCCCCGTCTACTTATATGTGTAAATTCGAGTTATAAATGATTTAATCTGACTAAAGAATAATATCATAATAATAATAAACGTGCATGATTGGAAGAAAGAATGGGGTATGAATGGTGAAGGATGAATGAAGAATGTGTAATCTCTCTAATGGTTACGTTAATATGTAGAATAATAATAAAGAAGAAGGACGTGGCTAATTACGCCAGTAGGCGTAGAAGCCAAAAATCACGTATATAAAAAAAAAAAAAAATATTTAAAAATTCAACTTTGGGATATTTTGGTTTAATGTGTCTGCCCATTTATTTATTAGTGTATTTGCCATAGGCAACATACACTATTGGCGTTGGTCGGATGGCGGGACCTAGTTGTCGGACTAAAATTTCTCGACGTTTCATAACCTTCTAAACACTTTGGCACCATTTTTAAAAATGTTTATATATATATGTATATATATGTATATATATATATATATATATATATATATATATATATATATATATATATTTATATATATATATATATATATATATGTGTATATATATGTGTACGGGCAATAACTTTCGAAAGACTTAATTGATTTTAACGAAATTTGGTCCACGTATTGAAATCCGTCATCGCCAGAAGCCTATTTAAAATGGGCGTAATCGGGCCATTTTAAGGGTAGTTTTTAGGGGTTGAAAAATGTTTTTGGGCCCCAAAATACCGAAAAAATTCTCAGAATCGTTTCAAAATTGACATTTAACCCGTTAGTAGCAATTAAAAAGTGTCCCTAAAATTTTAATAAAATCGGCCCAACAGGACCGGACTGACAAATTTTTTGAAAACACTAATTTGTAGAAAGTGACTTATTTATTCAAGGGTGTATTTAATTCGGTGTAGACGTTAGATTGATAATAATATTGCAGTTAAGAAAAAAAAATGTTATTTTAAGGGGTGTATTAAGGAGTCAAATTTTTTATTTTGCCCAAAAACCAACTTAAGTTTGCATAATAAAGCCACACTGCCTGTATAAGCAAATACACTATATTGTCGACAGGGTTTTGGCACTGCGACCCGGGTTTTTTTTTAAATCTACTTAACTTTCGAATAGTACTTGTTGGCTTTTGAATCAAACACTTTTTTGGCACATATTTTCTTTAAACCTTTCCTGCATGCGTAGTACCTGGCGTACCTAAGCAGGACAAACAAACACTCATTTACCTATACATCTTACCTATATATACTATTGTATAAAATTTTTACCTGAATCAAACACTCCATGAAACGGGTGTCATGAGCTCTCCGACTATTTCTCGTCTGGTCGCTAAAACTATCTATACGAAACGAATATCTGACAAAGTATAATACTCACCACGGTTCTAAAAGGTTCTGAAGCTAGTCACAAACAGCGTTGCAAATGCATATTTTAGAGCCGTCCTGGCACCTCCCAGTTACCGGCACAGAACGTGCGCTCGTCTGTGATTGGTTATCGCTGGTTGTCGTGTCATTTGTTGCTTCCCTGCTATAAAGTACAGTCCAGTACGCTATTGTTAAGTTGATTCTTTGATTGTTAATTGATCAAGATGCCTAATACAGTTTTGCATAGACAAGCACGAAAAATAATTTTTTGGATGACTTTATGCAAGGAATTAGACAATCTAGATTAAAGAAAAATTAAAGATAATAATATAGCGCGAGTTTGTAGTTTTTTAACCGACTGTATCTGCGACTGTATTTGCATCTAACTTCAGAACCTTTTAGAACCGTGGCGCGTATTATACTCCAGTTCGTTAATGTGTATATAGACCCATATGCAAAAAAGCTCGGAACGGTGTCGACGCGGCATTGCGTTAGTAAGCGACACATACGTGGCGCGCGTGTATCTCTTAATCCTGTCATGAATGAGTTGGACTTATCTGCCCTGAACAGGTCCCCGTCGCCCGGCAGCTAAGCCCACCCTGTCTCCTCTATGGACCCGCACTCGATACTGCAAAGCTTCTCTTCATTCCAGCGATTCCCACACGTTTCCAGATAGAGGTACGATTTTTTTTAAACAGAACAGCAATGTTTTGTCACAGAATATTAAGACAAAAAAAAAGGTGCATGTAGTGAAGTTATACTTCTTTGGTGTGATCACGATAATTAATATTCATACATGTTATCTACAAGGACTCCAAAACGGCTGGACAGATTTTGATAAAATTCTCAGTCAATCTTTAGATTAACACAGTGAGTGATCCTGTGAAGTTTGGTGGCGATCGAATCAACAGATTTTTTTTTTTGAAATTTTGATTTTTCTTAGATTTTTGAATATTCACAATTAAAAGTGATTGAATTCGCGCAAATTCTATACACGTTGAGAATTTAATGATAATGATTCTCATCTTTTATGGTTATAGATAATGAATTAGTGCTACTCGTGCGAAGCCGCACCAGTCGCTAGTATCATATAAATTATTAAGACCATATTATTATTATTGCTAAATTTGAATGTATTTAAAAAAATAGACGTCGAATAAGTTAAAATATGTCGACAAAGTTTGGAAGTCACTGCCTACTTTACTCTATTGCAGTTCCTCCTATACAGTCGTTGCCCCCATTATTATCATTATTATAATTATTTAAAAAAGGTGTCGAACCGTGATAGAAATATTATTTTTCATATTATTATCGAATATTTATATGTAATTATATGCTAATGATGTTAAAGTACAAATTTAAAATTTTTATACATATTTTCAACTTTATACATGCTCTATGAAAGCGTTTTGAGTTTAGTATTCTCTTGTCATTACTTCAAGTATTTCAATTATGATAAAAATTGTTACTGTAATGAAATCTAAGCAAAGATTTTTTCTTTAAACCCGGTCGAAAGTATGTACTTTCGACTTCGATTATAAGGCAGAAAGCCTAACATTTATGCTCTGCTAGAATGACGTGTACGCCATGTGTAACAGCGAGTCGAAACAGTTTTCTCGTGCACACTGATACGTGAGTATGGTAAAAGTACGTACTTTCGACCGGGTATAAAGAAAAACAGTATACACCGCACGAGCAGAAAGTTGAACTTCCTGCACTGTGCGACACCGATGTCCGAGGCGAATGTAGGAATTTCAACTTTCTGCACGTGCGGCGTATACTGTTTTTCTTTATAATATACTACTAGTTGACCTGTGCAAAACCTTTTTGCAGGCAACTTAACACCGATTTCAAAGATCAATGTTTTTGGTATGGGTCTGCGGAAAAATTTTTTTTTTACAAAATTTTTTTTTTTTGCATCCGTTTTTGCCATGGTTTGTAAAGATCACTGTGATTTGAATCACACCTGCGGCGCCAATTATCTTTAACGGGGTACGCAAAACTTTTTTAAATGTGTTTCTACAATAGTTTTCCAATATCGATGTGTTTAGAATCACGCCTGCGGCGCCAATTACCATTGCTGGCATACACAAAACTTTTTTGAATGTGTCTTTAGAATAGTTCTCCAATATCAAAGTGTTATAAAATTTGTCTGGGACCCAATAATTACTCGGCCTAACGGCCTCGCCATATGGTCCCAAAAAAATTCGTCTGCGATTACTCGGTCTTACGACCTCGCCGTTAGGCCCAAAAATAAATTAGGGCACAGCGGGCCTTCGGCCCGCAATAAATTGGTCTGCAACTCAATATCTACTCGGTCTTACGACCTCGGCATTAGGCCCTAAAAGAAAATAAGACACGGCGGGCCTTCGGCCCGCAATAAATTGGTCTGCGGCTCAATATCTACTCGGTCTTACGACCTCGCCATTAGGCCCAAAAAGAAATTACGGCGCGGCGGGCCTTCGGCCCGCAATAAATTGGTCTACGGCTCAATATCTACTCGGTCTTACGACCTCGCCATTAGGCCCAAAAAGAAATTAAGGCGCGGCGGGCCTTCGGCCCGCAATAAATTGGTCTGCGACTCAATATCTACTCGGTCTTACGACCTCGTCATTAAGCCCAAAAAGAAAATAAGGCGAGGCGGGCCTTCGGCCCGCAATAAATTGGTCTGCGACTCAATATCTACTCGGTCTTACGACCTCACCATTTGGCCCAAAAATAAATTAAGGCGCGGCGGGCCTTCGGCCCGCAATAAATTGGTCTGCGACTCAATATCTACTCGGTCTTACGACCTAGTCATTAGGCCCAAAATGAAAATAAGTTTTTCTAAATGGAAATTTTCACTATTTTCTGAATAAATTAATTTTTCTGCACTACTTTGCCTCTTTAACCGACTTTCTATCTCCACTAACAACAAAGTTACCCGTGTTAGCCCACGTCGGTTGAAACACCCTGTATATATTATGTGTAAATAAGTGAATTTGACTCCTCGCATTAATATTCAAATTTTAAAGAAATCGGGTATTTTTCGTCAGATTTTATGTATTTCTACACTTGTTAACTTTTTTAAGCCTGTGTACCGAATACTAACTTCATCGAATCAATGGCTTTGCCTTTGTTGAATAAATATTATTATTATTATGCACTACCGTCTCTTAACATTCCACGGGCCTCCCATTAGCGTCTAGCTTATACATGGCTGACTAATTTTGTACCACAGAACTCGCTGAATTAAAGCAATTTCGAACGCAGTTATATCTGTTTCGGTATTGAGAGCGAACTATTTTCATTATTTCAAAGGAAAAACATATTTAAAAAAATGCGTAATTACTTTAAATATTATCAATAAAAATAATTTTATTAACAATTGTCAAATCATAACAAAAAGAAATATTTACATAACCTCACATTTTTAAAAACATAATTCATGAGAAATAATATTATATATAATATGATAATATCGTTAATAAATATCATTATATTTTGCAACAAATCCGATTGACCAATGTAGTCTTCTCGTTTAAAATTCCAATCTTGTCATTCCATCAATTTCACACATTCGAATTCACTGTAGGTAAAATATTCAAAATTCTAAGTATAATAGGTAGAAGATACAGGAAATCAATTTGTAATCTGTTTCAATAGATCTGTAAATAAATTCATATATGACTAATTTCTATATTTTAGGAAACAAATTATTATTTTTCATATTATAACCAAATAATTTTCAAGGTTAAAAATGTTTTTTTTTTCTTAATCGTTATATATAAAAAGTTAATAATATATAAAATAACGTATAAACAAACCGTTTTATAATTGAAAATATCCCAAAATACATCAATTTCCATAGTAAGATATGTATTTATTTTCATAGATCTGTCAAAATAATCTCACGCCATTTTTAATTTTATCTGAACTGCTCATAGACATACGTCGTAATCGACATTACGCGACTCGATTTTATACGTCGTCTCTTTCTAACCAATTGCATATATGGCGACCTCTTGGCGGAATTATTTTTCGAAATATCTTCGCAAAAATTACCGGATTTGTTTCGAGCGTCTGTCAAAAGGTTCTATAATTATCAATTTGCACGATTTTGGCAAAAAGTTTACGTCCGATGGCCATAATTTCGCTAAATAATGTTAAAAACCAATTCAACTGACAGCTAGAAAAAATTCAAATTTTATCAATCATTTGTTTTAAATTTTACATTTCAAAATAGAATTGACTTGTTTCACGAATCAAAATGCAACAAAAAATAAACTTCTGTCCCCGTCACTTTCATGTAATTTAGCGACGTATGTTTTTAAAAAAATTTGATCGATTTGTCGCGTGTTAATTTTCCACTTAAGTTAGACTGTGACTTTTATTTTTTTTTGCTATTGCCCTAGCAAAACGACTGTTTCACAGTCTAAACGACAGAGAAAAAAAAGAGAAACGAATACTTTTATCGGCGAATTAAATACTTGAAAAAAGTCGCTTCGAACGCATCTTTTGCACTTTTCAGTTAGTCTTTTTGCTACTGAATCGTTTAAAACGCGCCCCGACGTCGTACGACCAAAAATGGCCGAGATATGAGCAATTAAAATTTCCCCATGTTAAACGTCCTATGGTGACTCTGCGCGGGTCCGAACTTTTGGCTTTGGCGGCCGAACCGCACGCTCGAATTTCGCGTTCGAAGCGTCTCGTAAAAATAGAAAAATGAGCGAAAATCGTCCCAAAAGCGCATCCTCGTGCGATTTTTTTTACTATTTTAGCCGTCGATTTCAAATCGGCCCAATGCGTTTCAAATGGGGCCGAGGCCCTGTTTGAAAAATCGCCCCGACCGCGCCCCTAAAATGCAAAAAAAGCCCACCCCCCTATACAATAGAGCGTCGCGAGCTCTACAACCGGTAATTTTCCTGAATTTTTTCGTCCAAAAATGTAAATTTGTATAAACATGAAACTTTTTGCCTCTAAATTTTTGCATTTTAATATATAAGATTTATATATGTCGTAGGATAATTTCGCGAAAATCCTAGGAAGATTAGAAAAAACCGGGTAATTGGCATCAGGTTTTTGCAAACGTCCTAGGATTTTCGCGAAAATCCAATTTTTTTTAATTATCCTACGACATAATATATAAATTGTATAAATTTGCTGCTTTTCATATATGTATACGGATCATAAAATTACCGATTTCAAGCTAATTCCGAGAACCGGACGGTAAATTAACTTTTTTTTCATTTTTTAGGGTTTCGTACTTCAAAAGGAAAAAACGGTACCCTTATAGGATCACTCGTGTGTCTGTCCGTCCCACTGTCAAAGCCAATTTGCGCCGAACTACTGGACCGATTGAGTTTAAATTTGGTACACATATGTAAGTCGCTGACCATAAGACGAACGTGTAACGTTAATAACTGAATTTTGAACATTGGGGTCATTTTTTGGGGGTAAATTAGAAAATTAAAAAAAAAGTTTGGCAAACTGTCCCGTGTGACATATCAAATGAAAGGGCTTGTAGTAAGGGTCTCAAATATATATTTTTTTATTTAGTATAATAGCTTAAGTCTGCTATAATTGTTAAGAAACATTCATTGTTGTAACACTATATTAGAAAAATTTATTATTCCAACACGTCACCGTCTGGATTTAAACCAGAATCTTTCCACTTTCGCGGCGGAATGAGTTAATCAGTTACTCTACGGTGCACACAATTCAACATTTTAATCCTTCATAATATAGCGATAACAACATTTAAATTCACTACATGCGAGAGCCAATTATTTTTAGCTGTAGCTAGACATTAACTCTCACAGTAGCGAGGGGTCTTAGGACTTAGGACCGTAATAGAAATGGAAAGTTCATCTTTGATTCATTCAAGACCCCTCGCTACTGTGAGAGTTAATGTCTAGCTACAGCTAAAAATAATTGGCTCTCGCATGTAGTGAATTTAAATGTTGTTATCGCTATATTATGAAGGATTAAAATGTTGAATTGTGTGCACCGTAGAGTAACTGATTAACTCATTCCGCCGCGAAAGTGGAAAGATTCTGGTTTAAATCCAGACGGTGACGTGTTGGAATAATAAATTTTTCTAATATAGTGTTACAACAATGAATGTTTCTTAACAATTATAGCAGACTTAAGCTATTATACTAAATGAATTGAGCTGGTACGTAGCTACAAGCGTATGTTAAAAATCTACTAATAACTAATATTAATGGTGTTGATAATTTACCGATATTAAATTGTCGTTTTCCGCTCTAATCAGTGCTAACGAAACAGAAATATTCTGTGACTTAGGACCGTAATAGAAATGGAAAGTTCATCTTTGATTCATTCAAGACCCCTCGCTACTGTGAGAGTTAATGTCTAGCTACAGCTAAAAATAATTGGCTCTCGCATGTAGTGAATTTAAATGTTGTTATCGCTATATTATGAAGGATTAAAATGTTGAATTGTGTGCACCGTAGAGTAACTGATTAACTCATTCCGCCGCGAAAGTGGAAAGATTCTGGTTTAAATCCAGACGGTGACGTGTTGGAATAATAAATTTTTCTAATATAGTGTTACAACAATGAATGTTTCTTAACAATTATAGCAGACTTAAGCTATTATACTAAATGAATTGAGCTGGTACGTAGCTACAAGCGTATGTTAAAAATCTACTAATATATATTTTTTTATAATTTTAAAATAAATAGTTTTCAAGTTATTTAGGAAAATAGATGAATATTTACCATCCCCCCCCCCTTAACCCCTACTGGACCGATTGAGTTCAGATTTGGTACACATATGTAAGTCGGTGATCCAAAGACGGACGTGTATGTAACGTAAATAAATAAATTTTGCACATGGGGTGATTTTTGGGAAAAAATTAGGAAATTAAAAAAAAAGTTTTGAAAAATGTACCGTGTAACATATCAAATAAAAGGCTTTGTGGTAAGGGTCTCAAATATATTTTTTTATAATTTTAAAATAAATAGTTCTAAAGTTATTTAAGAAAATAGATGAACAATTGACCATCCCACCCACCTTATCTCCGAAACTGTGCGTCTAAAAATTTGAAAAAAATAGAGAATGTCGGCTTTCACCCATAGTTTGCAGGAAAATGAAAACGAAAATTTTAAGTCTTAAAGTACTCATGGAAAACGGAACAGTACGAAACCCTCTTCTCGCGAGCTCGACTCGCACTTGACCGTTTTTTTTTTAATAAGTAATAAAAGTAAAGTTCGTACCAGCTGGTGGTGAATTCGTACTCTTATAAACGATACACTATTACAGATGACAGACATCGTAACCCACACGACCACGACAATTCAATTATATATTCTTTTTTGTCACGCCGTACATACATTGATTAATGGATTATATACACACAAAAATACGTTTTGAATTAGCACAATAATGAATAAACAGATGAATAAACAATAGTGCATTGTGGTTATCGAAAACTTAATCCTTGCCGACTATTTAATGGAAATAAAACAATGAGATGCATAAATCATTTAGTTCATGTGCTGTCAAATTTACTGAACTAGTACATGTATATATTATTACTAGCAGCTACCCGCGGCTCCGCACGCAATTGAAATGTAACAATGTTATAAGGTTTTCTGCCATAGCAATTTAATTTTGCTAATATAAATGCTAGCGGTTTACCGCAAAAAACCGTCGAACATGCATTTCTTTATTTTTTGAAAAGAGTATTCTTATTTCTGAGTCAAGGTTTTAAGCAGCTTTGGAGATACAATGTATCTTTTATGGGGGTATCCAGCCTCGTTTTCAACCCCGATTTCGATTATATGTCTTCGATTTTAACAGATAATCCTCAAGTCAAATTTCATGTTTCAAACTCCAGTAGTTTCGGAAAAAGATTATTTTCATAAGAAAAAAAAAATTTAAGAAAATTTTCAGCTCCGGCTGTAGAACATTAAGCTAAGCTGGCGGTATGGTACAGCTCTTGCCTCGTAATCTAGAGGTCGTAGATTCGACCCCGACAGTCGGTGTGTTTTTGCCGGTATTTTAAAATTTAAAGTGGACTGTATTTTTTTTGTTTGTTTGTGTGATAAATAGTTTTAAAAATGATTTACCGAAATTTCGTATTTGATGATTCCGTGATGTATTTCAGTTGGGAGTGTTTGGAAAAGGGGTAGAAGGAGAATTATTAGGAAACTGAATTTGCTTGATTTCAATATCACACAAACTTGTTTGACGAACAAAATTAATAACTAATTGTTTTTCTCAACAAAAACCAAAATTAACAAAATGTAACTTTCAAATATATCCAACGAAAAAAAAATAAAATAATTAAGGCACCGTGTTGGCGCCACTATGCGGCACCCATTAGAATAAGTTTTTTTTTGTTTTGATTTTTTATTCACTAGATGGCAATTGAATGGCAATTTGTTATTAATAAATTCATAGGCAGTTGCAATGATTTGGTTTGTTCGAATAGATATTCGATAAATTTGTTAGTTTTTTGCGTTTGCAATTTGTAGCTTTCACTACAAATTGCAAACGCAAAAAACTAACAAATTTATCGAATATCTATTCGAACAAACCAAATCATTGCAACTGCCTATGAATTTATTAATAACAAATTGCCATTCAATTGCCATCTAGTGAATAAAAAATCAAAACAAAAAAAAACTTATTCTAATGGGTGCCGCATAGTGGCGCCAACACGGTGCCTTAATTATTTTTTTTTTACAAGTATACCAGTTTTACTTATGTAAATGTGTAGTGTAAAATACACTGTTTCTTTTTACAAGCAAATTAGGAGGTCTAATGAAATAGGTGACATACATAGACAGCTACTAAAAAATATACTGAACTTAATATTCGTCTGTATTTGTGCGCTTTTTAGATTATCCTGTATGAATATTCCACGTGCAATTTATATACATATGAAGTGTCAACCACAAACAATAATAATTATTGCGTATTTGTTTCAGTTTTCCCGATTAAACTTATCATTGGACATTTATAATCTCGGTGGATATAATTGTTGATTGATTAAAGCTGTAACGAATATGAACAAATTGCTTATACGTGCATAGGGTAAATGTTTGCATTTATTAAATTCAATCACTGCGCACATTAGTAACCGAAAAATTATTCTCTCAGACCCTAAAACTTACTTATCGTCACTCTACAATTTGATACCTAGCTCTTTAGTTCTTCTCAGAGCAATAGCCCCACGCAGATGAACACTGTGTTAGTTCGTGAACACACGACGGAAGCTATACTCTTTACGTGTTTTATATATTAATGTTTAAAATTTACGTACCTACACACAAAAAAAAACTAAATTAATCTAAATTATCTTTCAGTTAATTAGTGTAGTAAAAATAAAAAAACAGCCAAATCAGAAATAATTTTACTGCACTATACTAAATGTTTTGTTTTACGAAATGTTAACAGTAACTATTAGATCTGACTGAAAACAATCAAAAAAATTTTGAAGTTTAACTTCTTTAGCGACATATCTGTTTGAAAAAAGTAAAAAATCTAGGGTAAATATAATCAACTTCTAAAGAGGAAGTTAGTTTGTCTCCTAAATTACATGAAACCGACAAGGACAGAAGTTTATAGTGTGTTGCTAAGGTATGTGTAAATATTATTAATTAGTTTGACATAAGTAACAAAAAATTAAACTTGGGGATAATATTGAAAACTAAAAAAGTTAAACTTCTTGTGTAAGGTTAAGAGGGTGAGGCTCATAATAATTTTTTTTTCTTGAAAATTTAGTAATATAGCTATTGTCTGCTATAATTGTTAAGAAACATTGATTGTTGTAGTGCTATATTAAAAAAAATTATTTTTCAACCACGTCACAGTCGGGACTTAAACTTTCTCGGCGGAATGAGTTATCAATTACTCTACGGTGCACACAATTCAACATTTTAATCCTTCATAATATAGCAATTTACAACACTAAATTCACTAAATGCGACAGCCAATTATTTTAGCTATAGCTAGACATGAAATCTCACAGTAGCGAAAGCTCTGAATGAATCAAAGATGAACTTTCCATTATTAATACGATCCTAAGTCACAGAATATTTCTGTTTAGTTAGAACTGTTTAAAGGCGGAAAACGACAATTTAATATTGGTAAATTATCAACATCATTATATCATATTAGTAGATTTTACATACGCTATAGCTACGTACAAGCTAATTCATTTAGTAATATAGCTATTGTCTGCTATAATTGTTAAGAAACATTCATTTTTGTAGTGCTATATTAGAAAAATTTATTTTTCAACCACGTCACCGACGGGACTTAAACCCAAATCTTTCCACTTTCGCGGCGGAATGAGTTATCAATTACTCTACGGTGCACACAATATTTTTCTAGCAAGCAATGCTCGCCACGTAGTGAGTTCTGGGTTGACTAAGTGATAATATCATTTAAAATAATATCAATTCAAGCTAATTAAGTGTTTTTAGGTAATAAGTTCTCTTTTTTTTTGATGAATTAATTATTATAGCGACATTAAAACCATAAAATACAATAACAATATTTTGTTAACGGTTTAATTTTTTTTTAATCTCCAACTGACAACATTTCATTTGCTCAAATGATTATTATTTTGATTATCTAAATATTCTAAGTAGAAAAATCAAATTTTATGAAATAGTTTTGTTAGGAAAATGTGATATACAAGACTGACCAATAAATGAATGAAATGAATGACTACAAATTTTTGGACACTTCAACCAAAACCAGATATATGACTTCGAAATCGAAATGTTGGCACTTTTAAGGCTCACAGGGAGCGCCCAAAAGACAAATATTTTTTAAATAAACGAAGTCCTCTCCACCATCACAACTTTTTATTATCATACCGAATTGTAATAAAAAAATCAACCCGTCCTAGTAACTATACAGACCATTCTCTTTTTCTAAATTTAGATTGTACATTATACACGTTTGACAACAAAGATCTTAGTCTCTAGGCTTGAACATCACTGCTGCCAAGTTTATGATTTCTAATAATTGTACTGAAGAATCTAACTATACAATTACACAATATGCACAGGTTTGGTGTATCCTGTTTGGGATATCTAAAAAGGCGTGGTGGTCGACACCGACGCCGACGGAAGGCGTCTAGTTAAAGAGTAATCCCGCATGATTGACACAGCGAGCAGGGAGCCGGCGACACAGCCTCTTTAGATCTAATTAAAGTCAAATCGGAATGTCAAAAACGCCAAGTAATCCGTTCTTTCGCTAACTCCATCTGCTCAATGCTCACACAGGAGACGTAACGTAATGGAGTGGAAACACATAAAAAAAACATCTTACGTTTGACATAAAAGACTAAGGTGTCTTTCTGTCCGCGAATTTGATCATTAATTTGGACTATTTGTGCGTATTGCGTGTATTCATTATTAAGCATCAATAAAAAAAAATCGAGTCAGTTGAATGGTAAGACTGTTGTAACTTGAAAAATACTGACATTTGGCATATTAAATTTTGACATAATAAATAAAATGAAATTTAAATCGAATTTAAATTGAAAATACAGAAACAAGGTTTTAAAGCATGCTTTTTATTTCGCAACAATATCTTTAAGAATTTATAAGCAATGAAAGCTAAAATTTTCAACGACTTTTAGCGCTGCAAGTACCCTCTATACCGAGTTTAAGAAACCCGTTAAGGGGTAACACCACTGTAACAGCCTAAAAAAACGTGTTTTTTTGTCATTTTTTTTGGGTGGAAGGAAAGGTAATAAAATTATAATATTGGAGGAAGTTATTTAGCGTATATTTATGTAACAAAATAGAAAATTATTATAAAAAAATATTCAGAAATGACAGCACCACAGCCATTTTCGCGAGGCACGTAGAATTTGAGGCACTCTGCGGCACGCAGTGTAGCTGCTGCAAATTTGGATTTAGAAAAAAAAACACTTATTGTACATGCTTATAGCTAGAGAAATACGTAGGGGATTTTAAAAATATTGATTTTTGTGTGATTGGCGAGTATTTGAATTAAATCGTTAAATTTTCAACAAAAAAAGAGATAATCATTTGTTAATAAATAATGATTAAATTAACTTATCGAAAATCCCCTACGTATTTCTCTTCAAAATCTTATTTTAAAGATATTGTAACAAATTCGAATGAAAAGAATGAAACTTGTTGGAGTTATGCTGCGTGCCGTTTTGAAAAATCGTGTTTCGAGAAAAACGCATTTAAAGTTTTGAAATGCATTATAGACACTATAGACGCGCTTGGGGAAGAGCTCGAAATTACAAGAAAAAAAAATACTTTGAGGTATGAAATATTTTTCCCCATATTCTAAAAGGTTCAAAGTATTTTTTAAGCCTAAAAAAAATCGATTTTTTGAAAAATTTACAGTGGTGTTACCCCTTAAGGAATCCATAGAAAATGAAATCCATGCTTCTTAATAACTGAACTAATTTCTTTTTGACATATCATCAGAGCAAAAGAACAGTTAATTTTTTTCAAAATATTTACGAAGCAATAAAGTTTAGAAAAAAGCTTTTTTACAAAACTTTATTGGAAAAATAAATAGAATAATAAACCGTTATAAAAAGTATACCATCATTACACAAAAAAACAACATTATACCATGTATCTCTTCTGCGCAAAATATACCCTGGCAAAATCGGGCCGAAAAGTTAGTAAAAACATTTTTCATTTCTACTTTTTCAAATAAATATTTGAAGTGAAATATTTACAAAAAAAAAGCGTTTACATATTTTGTAGCATTCATACGAGAATAATATTATATACGTTTTACTTTTTCATTTTCCTTTTTAATTATTTTTTATTCTCAATTCAACTCTTGAGTTTTAATATAAGAAGTTTTTGAACAATTAAACTGTCAAGATGAGAAATTGTACCTATAGAAGAGCAAGCTTGGGGATTCACAATTCATCCCGCTGCTGCTAACCTGTGCACATTATCACCGCGCTATCCTTATTCCTTGACTGTTAAAAAAGAATGCATGACTCTTCAACACTCAAACTTGCCTACTAATTAAAACTGTAGTTAACATTTCACAAAAAAAATAATACACCGGTCGTAGTGCCATACCCTCTCAGTCTCGACAAAACTGTATATTTAAAAATAATTGTATTTATGATGTTCAAAATTCGATTTTCAAAATTTCACATTACTGTTTAGTTTAAGATCCGCCGAATCCAAAAAAAGATATTTTTGGAAAAAGTCTGTGTGCCAGATTGCCTGTGAGCACGATAGAGGTCAAACGGAGGAACGGACTGAAACCAAATTTTGGGAGGATGTTTCGAATGCAAATATGAAGAGCAGAAGATTAAAAATCCTGAACTACGCGACATCGTGTATCGCGCAGTGCAGGAATTTCAAATTTTTGCCTTTGTGATATAGTTGAAGGCAGCATAAAACATAATAGTTAATGGATGCATTTACACATTTACAAATAACAATAAACTTCCAAAACGTAAAGAGCTTTACTACAATAAGTAAACTATTATAAAAATTTCATTTTCCACGTGCCACCTAGAACGCAAAAAGAAAGGGAACTCTTATTGAGGTATTTTTAATATTATGTTTTTTTACGTAGATACTTAAGGAAATGCGCCGTCACCTCTAGAAATACGCGCATAGAAAGGGTTAAAAATCGATTGAATTAAATAAACGAGAGACTTCTAACCCAACATGCATCATTGGGAGTAAAAAGAACAGATCCGTCACCTCCGGAACATAAAATCCCTGACTACCAACTGTTCTTATTGCAAAGTCCTCCAGGAATGCTCACGCTATAAGTTTTATGGACACCAGCCAACAATCTATAAAAAGTTGCTGATTGGATTGCGACACAAAATAGTCCAGTTCACTTACAAAAATGTGTTGCTTCCATATTTATAAGTTTACATAGCGTGAAAGTACATGTTTAACATGCTTTTATTAGCTTCACTTGTATGTTTGTTTGTAATGGAATCTTTCAACGTGAAATTCGTCTACATCAAAACGTCAGATTAAACTGAAACTTTGCACACTTATCAAGGACCGATGACAATACAATAATTTAATAAATTTGCCCCATTATCCTGACAAGCTAACACGCTGTACAGGTACGTTAAAAATCACTCTGTACATTCTCGTTGTAAACGTCTTGTGCAATCGTTTCTCATCTACAATCGCCAAAAAAAATATTCACCGTTAGCAAGGACTGCTGTATAAATCTCGCGAACGGACTCAGAACACGCCCGAGGGGTTTCTGCCGAGACGACCATCGAACCGTCGGTCATCCAAGGTCTTTAATGTGTCCGCTCTTCTACTCCCTACTTCTTACTACTCCCTATTCACATAACAATAGAGACTTGTCGTGATTGAAGACCGTAGCAGACACTTAAAATCAATTCACCGCCTTCTGGATCACCGGAACTGTTTCTTTTTTTTAAATTTAATTTATTAACCTTCCTCAAAAACGTGGAGCAAATGAAATATCGAAATGGCGTGAGCATTCTTCACTTGAGAAACATACAAGCTGAAATAATTTATTAATCAAGCCGGATGTGTTAAATTTTCGCGTATAAAAACAAGAAACCGTTAAACAAAATATTTACCGCTTGTAAAAGAGCTTTCTGAAAAAAATCACTTAGTACTTACACAGTTTGGATAAAGTTTAACAAATGTTTCTGAAAAAAATCACTTAGTGCTTATACTGCTTGGATAAAGTTTAACAAATGCAGTGGTCAGAGTACAGTATCAAAAGCCATAAAAGTTAAATGAGCGTTTAAAACAATTAGTTGGGTTCCATCTGAACTAGTTTTACTAACGTCAGGTAGAAATACTATTGAACCACGGCGTACAAGCTCGGAAGCCAAGAAGTTTTAAATACATTTTTTTTTTATTTAAACAAAAATATTGCAAAAATTCATATCAGTGATTATATCTCTAATAATATGCCGGCAAATTCGCCAATAATAACGATGATTTATAATATTATAAATTTAGCGAATAGTAAAAAAATATAACATTTTAATTTGAATCACAACTTTAATTCATTCATAGCGCATCATTCGCGAGAAAGTTAGAGCGACGTGGACTTACCGTTTATATACATAATGTGACAACCATCTTTGTTTCACGAAAATCTCTAAAACTTTCTTTGAAGTATAGAGGAAAGTCGCGTCAAAATTGAAAGTTTAAAAATACATCAACTTCGTAGTAAAAACATGTTCAGAGGACGCCGCACAGAATATACTAAAACAGAATCAGCTCCACGTACGAATGTTGTTGAACTGACAAAGAAGTATGCACTTATCAAAAATATTGCATGTAAAAATGTAACCAAGTCTCTTGTTGAAACATGAATGTTGAAGAAGGGGCCATACTTGGTACAAAAAAAATGAGATCTAAAAAGGTGCCAAGTTTTCATGATTTATATTATAAATAAATGACTCGTGTGTGAAAAGTTGCCAAGTGAAAATTTGGCACTTTTTACCACCTCAATTCTTTTTGTACCAAGTATGGCTCCTTTTTCGTTTTTAGTAAAATATCAGCGCAAGACTAGACTACATTTTTACATGAAATATTTTTTATAGGATTTCAATTCCAGCTTTCGAGAACTACGGGAATGACGTATAGAAATATGGAGAAATATTGGAGAGATTAGAGAAAGCAAATCACCGAGTTTTCATTTTTCTCGTTACTTGCACGTGAAACCCAGCCTGCATACATTAGTTTTTATTTCAGCTTTCTAGGACTACGGGAAGTACTCTGAAGGTTTCGATGATTATAAGTGAGTGAGTGACGAAATCAGTAAACTTTGTGTATTAATAAAACCCAACGTAGCACGGCAAGAAAATTTAAATTTAGTACGTTACAAAATCATAGTAACTTCATCATGTCCTGAAAATTGTAGACCTGAAATATTATCGAGACCGAAGCTACGAGGGTTAAATAAATTAGATTTTAAAAAAACTAAAACATGCTTTTATGAAAAAAAAATTTGAAAAACAGTTGACCCTGCAGGCCATCCCTGGAACTTCCCGCTGTTTCCGTTCTATTGAGATGTGGCTTACCCCTACGGTGTTTGTTACGAGTTATTATAAAAAATTCCAGCCAACTGGGCGACAGGGCCATTCCAACTTCATAAATATTAACATTTGAAATATTATAATAAATAAAATAAAATTTCTGTTACCGCGCGCAGTGACGCGGGTAACGGCTAATAACAGATATTTGTGTCCATGGTTATATAATATGGTTTAACGTAAAAATTAATCGAAGCATGCTTGTCAGCTACCTAACTAATTTCTTTTTGACAGATCTTCGAAGTTCGAACAAAAGAACATCTGATTTTTTTTTTATTTTCAAAATATTTCCGAAATTATGAAACTTAGGAAAAAAGTTTTTCTACGAAACTTTCTTGGAAAAATATACAGAATATTAAACCGTTATAAAAACTTTTTTATCAAAATTTTTCTCTGACGATAGCTCTCGAATGAATGAACCGATTTTGATGCGGTTTGCGGCGATCGACGTTGTTTCATGAGGAACAGAGCTGATTAGATTTTGGAGTTAATCGGTCCAGTAGTTTCAAAGGTATTGCAAAATATTTTTTAAAAAAACTGTTTTCCAAAAAGCTTTATTTTTGACATTTCTCAAAATCTACGTGATCGAATCAGTTTTCAGTAGATCTAAGTTCAGCAAGACCCTTTCAAATGTTGCAATCCGCATTTCGATCGGTCCACCCGCTCAAAAGTTATGAGAGGTTTACACACACACACATACATACAGACATACGGACATCATTGTGGAAATGTTCAGAATAGCTTCCTAGGACCTCGTCGAGATCTGACGAAAACTCAAATTTCGAAAATCGAGGTGAAACCAATAACTTTCCAATTTTTGAAAATTTTCAATTTTTGTAGCGGGAAGTTAAAAACTAAAATATGCTTTTATGAAAAAAAATGCAAAATAATTTGACAATACGCCGAATCGGTTCGAGTAAAGGTATGCTAGGCAGCGCTCGACTTGGCAGGTGTACTGCCGTGCACCCAGACATGAAGACTGCAGAGGACTGGAAGTCGAATGTGGGAGGCAGTGAGAGACAGCAGTTTTAAAATTGCGACGCGCGTGGCGTGTGCGGAGACAGCTTGCAAGGACGTGTTATGTGTATCTCGGTCATATACATATTATATAAATATGACCGCAGCTTATTCCGCCCACAGAAGTGGACTTTCAGAAGCGTCAGTGGTCAATATATATTTTTATCAACCGCCATGTTGAAAATCGTTTTCATACATAAGAATTGCATAGCTCGAAAATTTGAGAGTCGCATTTGTGATCGAATTTGTAGAACAAACTTTAAATTAATATATTCAAATTCCATGTTAAAAATGGTTTTCATACATAAGAATTGCATAGCTCGAAACTTTGAGAGTCGCATTTGTGATCGAATTTGTAGAACAAACTTTAAATTAATATATTCAAATTTACTTATATGTACAGTTCAATATTATGTTAGTTGTTAGTTTTATTTTTAAACAAAAATAAACTTGAAGACGCTTATAGATTTCTAACGTGATGAATAGATCTATTACATGTTCAAAAGAAAAATGGTGCGTGTATTATGTAGGTACGCGCGGCTGAAGTTATACTTCTTTGGCGTTATCGCGATAATTGATATTCACATTTTCGTTTAAGATATACACTGATAAAATAAAATAGGATGTCTAGGGAGATAATAAATATAGTTAAAAGTTAGCCTGTTCACTTCGAGTAGTACTTATTTACTTTGGATTATAGGTGGACAACTCCATCAGCACATTGTAACAGAGAAATGAGACGTGTCATCTATGAATACAAAGTAAAACCATACTGCATCGAAGAGTCAACTTTATATCGACCTTGCCGATAGTGAGTGTTGCTTCTGTAAGCCTCTTCTGTGCCTCGACTGAACCCGACTAGTTACGCTTTTGTGCGATATTTCCTCCGTACTTCTGCACCATTTTTTATTTAAATCGTTATATGTGCCATTTAATTGAGGGACGTTTAATGTGACTGCAAATGAAGGTTACAAATTATGTGCTCGGGATTAATATGACAGCCGGAAATGGGTGCAGTAGTGCACAAATAGCGTGACAATTCAAATGTTACCAAGATAAGTTTAAACATCAATTCATAACATTTTACAATGTGTAAATTTATGATCAGCGAACTTATAAGCTAACTTATAGATATTAGTAACTTTGCTCTAAGTACCAACCACACAACATTAAAACGCTAATACAGGTCTCGGCCAGTTATTGTTTCATTAAAAAGAAAGAAATTAACCGGTTTCAACCTAGCTAAATATGTAACCAAAAAGCATCTGAAAAATGGGTAGGATTCCGTGATCCCGAAATTTCTCATAATAGAAAGTGACAGTTTAGTGTAAAAAGACAGATTTACCATAAATTGCTAGTGTTGGCAACACTGTTAAGGCAAACTTCTTTTTTTGCCCTTAGCACAGATTATATGTTTCTATGATTTACCACATTATTATCATATCGGTATATATTATTTCTCAAAGGTGTTTTTTGTCGGTATGAAATATCTGGCTTAATACTATATCAAAATCAATGTTTAATACGCCATTTTAGAGAATATTTTTGTCTCTAATGACAAAAACTAAATTAATGTCTTGAAACTAATGTTGTCGATAATATGACGTGTAATGGCTCTGAAGTCTCTGGATAGAACAGAATAAAATAAAACAAATGTCGCTATCTGATGCCAATCTGCTTATTTTTACAGTTTTCGGTAATATTAAGTGACGTAGTGGCGCTGAAGTCGCTGAATTGAACAGAAAAAAAGTGTATTTCCATCCTATTATGTTACGAAACTGACCACTAATGGTGGGAAGTAATCGCGCGGTTGCGCTAGTTTAACTCTTAATATAACCTGAACACATCTTTGTGTATCTTATAATACAACTGAAAGCTATTTCTTGGCTGCAGTCAAAAGCACAAGCTTAAAATGCAAAATTACACCAAAATTCAGACTTGAAACAGTCTTACGGCTCACATTTAGTATTCATGCAGGGCATTTACAATTGCGTTTGTCTTGAATAATAAGTTACATAAAATAACAAAACATCAGTTAGAATAGCAGCGATTCAAAAGCCGGGTAAAGAAAGGGTCTGTTAAGTCCGTCAGCCAGCCAGCGGGAACGTTCGGAATACATAAAATACAATCGTATTGAGATTCGCTTTTTATGGTGAATAAAATTACAATATTTCTGTAGCGGTCACTGTAAATGTAAAGCTTGTTTTCAAGTCAAAAGAAACTACGCGGGGTGCTTGCAGCCCGGTTGCATAATGTGCCAAATTGAACGTAGACCTGAGAAGAGTTCACAATAATTTGCGTTTATAGAGGTAACAAAGATTAAAATAGAATATGGTGGTATTATGGCCCAAATGCACCACGTCCTGAAAGGATTTTTGTGCTTCCCCTTATTATTGGATCTAGTCAGTAAATAATCTGGATCTTCTTATGAGCTCCAGAAGATTGGCTACTAGATTGTCCTGTGGAACTATTCCATCCTCATCAATGAAACCAAATGATAAAGTATCAATTGTATTTTAACTTTACCTGACTATTGATGATTTTAAAAAAATGTTACTTATAAGTTTGAAATTTATTTATATTACTGGATGATTCGAATAAAAGAAACCGCACTTATCTCTCTTTAAGAACGTTTCGAAGATGTCAGATAGAGCAAACATATTTTCTTAGGTTTATGTAATGCATAGTTCGTGCACAAAGTGTTTATATTATTCCGTCCATTTTCCCGTTAAAAATACAATCCTTCCGCGGCCCGGTAAGAAAAACACGGCGTGAGTAAATATACAATAGTCCGAGAGCTGTTAGACATTTGTGGGTCGGAATTTGAGACACTGTGAAAATTTGTACAATACCTCTTTAGTAATATCCGAATACAAAAACACAGACCTGGCTGAAGGATAGCGGGGCTTAACCGACCTTCAAATTTTTAATGCGAAACTACTGAGCGTAAAAAAATAGGGAATGTCGAGTCTCACTCATAGTTTACAGGAAAACCTAAACAAAAATCTTAAAAAATCTTAAAGTACTCAAGGAAAACGGAATAGTACGGAACCCTCTTGTCGCGAGTTCGACGCTCTAAATTCTCACATATACGAGTATAATACGTTCGCTCACACCGTTAGCTCCAAATCACGCTTTTTTACCGTTATAATATGAAGTTATTGAATGTTACCCAAGCTACTTATCATAATATAATTAAGTACTTACAGTTAATGGAAGTCCAATTGCCCATAACAGATTAATTCAAACATACCTGAAACAAAAATGAAAACTATTATATGAATATGTTAAATTAATTTTGATATCTATGGTTATTATATTTTCAGGTTTCATTTAAAAATTCACCTGGTTATTGTAGGAAATTTATACAATTAAATAAACTGATAAACATTATTCTCAAAACAAACAATTATATTTATTAATAATGTATATATCAGATCCTTTTGATGTTAATAATTTATAAATATTTTAGAGGAATTAGGATCAATGAAATTAAAAGAAACGTTGTGAAATAATAATTTGTCTTTTAATTTCATTGATCCTAATTCCTCTAAAATATTTATAAATTACATTTATTAATTTAGATTCAATATCCCATCTCGTATACGTTTTAATCCAATCTCAATCTAGTAAAAATATCTACAATATATCATGTTGCGTAAGCATATTACTTCATTACTTCAGTTTCAAAAATGTAGATACTGCGGTACGAAACAGGTGGATTTCCCACACTATAAAGAAATAAAAAAAATCAGTGAAATATGAACTCAATGTCATATAAATCAACTATTTAGATCCAGAAAGTAGTACTCTATAATTTTTCCGCACTTTAATGTGGTGTTTTTTTTTCTTCTTTTTTACACTGCACATACATACAATGTATAATATACATAAAATATTAACGCATTTACTGGAATTTTTATCAATTGGTGACAGGAACAATTATATATAAGCATACTTCGTAAATAATTTGTAAATAATATAAATCAATAAACATTTTTATATGAAAAAAAAAGATCCAGAAAGAGGCAAAGTAGACGTGGATATATTTTTTTGTTTTAGAACAGCTATCACCCGTTTAAATAACTATTTTCCTTTTAAAAAAAAATTGGATTTTTTTTAAACAAGAAAAAAGTGACATTGACCTAAATATTTAACTTGTAGAACATTAATAAATACTAAAACATCAATTTGCATTTTTATAACACACCGTAGAAGGCAATACAGAACAAATTCACTGAAATACATCTAAAAGCAACTATGTTTTATGTTTGACGTCATTAAAGGGTTAAAGACACAGCAAGTTTATGTAACTTGAACAATATTATCTGATTACACAATCAGTTTAAAATTTGCATACAACAATAAACACCAATTTGCTAAGTTTATGTTTATTAATGTCCATTACGTAATCTGAATCTCAACTGATTACTTAGTGCTTGTTTAATTCGAAGTGAACCATTTGGAAGAAACAAAAATACAACTCATCAAAACGTTGAAGTATGTTTTCTCCCGCTACATTCATTCACTGGATTGTTAACTTTGGATTGACAAAAAAACTTTAAAAAAATATTAAATTCCTTCAAAAAAGTCTTAAAAAGATGAAAATAATGAAATTTTTAGGTCGGCGCCAATTTGATACAAAAGTAGATATGTAATTAAAAGTTTTAGTAATGAAATTGGCTCTGACCTCAAAATTTCATTATTTTCATCTTTTTAGTGACTTTTTTAAAGGAGGTAAATAATTTTTTTATAAGTTTTTACTTTTTAGTGGATTTGATTTCATACATTTTTATTAATAATATTACGTAGTTGCTTTGTTTATAAATTATAATAAAAAAACTTCTGAACCTATTTAAGTCAAATTTATGTGAGATCACCCTAAAGGTATTTAAATTTTAGTTTCGTGTAGTATATAAACTAAAGTATATTCAATTCAGCAATACACTCAATGTGAACTCCAATCTGTCTCAACATAGAACGCTACTGCTTCCACTTACAATATTTACAATATACGCAGCTTACATAACATAAACCATGGCAGAATTCATAGGACAATACTGAATAACATTCGTTAAATACTACGGGTCAAACATTCGTTTACAAGCAGTTTTTTGAAATGTGCATTTGTGTTTTTCGATTTCAGTTACATCTTATCTGAAAACGAGTACCTAATTACGATTTCAGTACCTGGTTTGTATACTTCGCCTCTGTACGAATCACATCATCTGGTCAGCATACAGCAAGTCATTTAGATGACCCCAATGGCGCTTAGATCTCTATTAATTGCGTATATCGCATGTCAAATGCTCATATCTGCTTCCGGTGTAATCGACGACCACCCTGGAACACACAGCACGCGTAGATCTTTTCCGGAAATCACATCAATCAACCTCCGAAGCAATCAATTTCGCATCGTTATTATATCACTATATCTGTATCGTGTTAAATAGTTACAAGCATAATATACGGATGTGTCTGAACGTTCCTGTCAAGTGAAGGAAAGTTCGTGAAACGATAAATAAAAAAATTGAGAAAAAAGAGATAAAGAGCACAATTAACAACTGACGCACTATTTGTGAACTACACAATGCGTTTGGTTGACTCTGTCATCTATGCGCCATTAAAAAAATTCTAGTAAAAGGTGTTTTTTTTAGAGTGATAGAACTTTCGATAGGGATAACTGTGTTTTGACAAAAGGTAGAAACCATGATGTTTTGACATTTCTGTTCAGTAAGCATTGACAAATTATCATGGAAAGACTCACGCCGCAACAACGTTTAGAAATTGTTGAAATTGATTTTCAAACTCAGGGTTCAATTCGCCAAAGTTATAGAGCACTTCGTGAAATTTATGGTTTACATAATCGTCCATCAGAGCAACTTACTCGTCGAATTATCGATAGATTTTGGACGACATTTTCTCTACTCGATGCAACAACAACAACAAGACAAAGAACTGCACGTACAGAAGAAAATATCGATGCTGTAAGTGCTAGTGTTAATGAAGATCCAAATTTGTTTATTCGTCGATATTCACAACAAGCTAGACTCAGTGCATCCACCACATGGAAAATTTTGCGTAAAGATCTTGGTCTACACCCATACAAGATCCAACTGGTTCAAGAACTAAAGCCACCTCATGCTACTAACGTAATATTTGATTTATTGAAAGAAAGATTTGGTGATAACATTATTTCGAGAAATGGTCCAATTAATTGGCCTCCAAGATCATGCGACATAACGGCACTGGACTATTTTCTTTGGGGTTTTTTGAAGTCATTGGTTTATGACGATAAACCAGAAACAATAGATGCTTTGGAAGCCAACATAACTCGTGTTATTGATGAAATAAGGACTGAATTACTCGAAAAAGAGGTCCAAAATTGGTCTGATCGAATGCGGTTCCTCACAGCTAGTCGTGGTGAACATATGCTGGAGATTATAAAACTTAAATGTCATAAAGTTATCATTCAAATAAACAAAAAATTTGGCTTCAATCTTAATTTAAATGTGTTTTATTTCAATTTAAAGTTCTATCACTCTAAAACAAACACCCATTATATGTGGTCTTAAGTACGTCATATTAATTTTTTGAAATTACACTTCTTTTGGCGCACTGATAGTAAAAAACAACAAAGTAGGTTATACAACTTCGAACAAGTTCTGCGAATACTTGATCATGACATAACATATTTCCATAGTATGACATAAAACTTTCAAAGTCCGTTTCTTTTTTATTTTTGTGTTTTGGTAAATGTTATTTGAAATATTGGTTCGTCCATTTGATTTCTACAAGCTGTTAGAAAAAAGAATCAACTTAAAAATCATTCTGTATACAATTGGATATTCTTAAAAAAAATCCCTCCTCCGCTCATGGATATTTTTTAATTTACTTATGACTGGACACTAACGTTTTTTAATCGAGCGTCTATAATTATCATTAAATGAAATACACACGCATAGAAGACTCGACCTTGTACAGGAATAACCTAAATATATATACGAATAGTAAAGGACGCCTGTGTTTGGGGGGCGAGGCACCCACACCTGTTTCATTAAAGATACATTACTGGGGTATCGCATGAGGTGAGGAAAATGAGCTTTCGACTACATCACGATCGCCGTGTTGAGTTTTTATCACATGTTTCTTCCTTATTTTGTACTTTCACATATCTAGAGTCCATCTGTGTTACTTTTTATACACTGTATACGTATCAACAAGGAGTATATCTATAGCGTCTGTAAAAATCATCTGGCAGAACGTTATCGTTTTTAGCAGATTTCTTTACGAAACAAATCTTCTTCTTATTGGATACTGATGTTGATAATAATACCATACATTTTTCGCAAAATATATAAAGCTCTTCATTTATATCAATGAGGTCATCAAGTTAAAATTAGAGTTTAAAAGAACTAAAACAACACGCTTTTATGAACTAAATATGCAAAACAATTTGACAATAAAATTAGCTTTATTGTAAAAAGCGTGGAGTGCTTAATATCGGTAATAAATTTTTCATTTACTAGCTAATTGTAAATGTAGAGCTATTATGAAAATTTATGTAGATAGTACGCCGCGCTTTTTATAGTAAAACGAATTTTGTTGTCAAATTATTTTGCATTTTTTAGTTCATAAAAGTATGGTGTTTTAGTTTTTTTAAACTCTAATTTTAATTATATATTTTAATTAAAAGCAATACTGAATTTGACTTTGGGGTAGGCAACACAACGTACGTCACAGTACAGTGTCTTAGCTTGCTTGCTGTAATTTTTTAAGTTTTTTTATCCTGCAAGTACTTGTAGGGATAATGGGACAAACTTATTAAATTATTGCATTGTTATCGGTCCTTGATAAGTGTGCAAGGTTTCACTTTAATTTGACGTTTTGAAGTACGTGAATTTTCCGTTCAAAGATTCCATTAAAAACAAACATACAGGCGAAGCTAATAAAAGCGTGTTAATAAAATATCAAATAACAAAGATGAAATAATAAAACAAATAATGGGACAAACTTATTAAATTATTGTATAGTCATCGGTCCTTGATAAATGTGCAAGGTTTCAGTTTAATTTGACGTTTTGAAGTGGGTGAATTTCACGTTCAAAGATACCATTAAAAACAAACATACAGGCGAAGCTAATAAAAGCGTGTTAATAAAATATCAAATAACAAAAATGAAATAATAAAACAAACCAGTTTGTTATCAAACTATGTATGCATGATATAAGTTCTAAGCGCAACTAAAGAAAGCAGATTTTGATGTGGAGGTGTGTGATCCGATATAAGCTGACGCAGCTGCCGAAAAAGAACATCTGTGAAAACGAGCACCTGATGCTCATCCGAGAAGCATTAGATACTCGTACCTATACACCTTGCACTATATCTTTATTTACTTAAATTCCTAAACTAGCTGTTTTTAGCCGGCTTTGCCCGGGAATGACAGCCGCTTTTATGATATAGTATAAAACAACACGCTTTTATGAACTAGAAAATTTAAAGTAATTTGCACTGCGGCACGAACTTTTTTTTTTTTGTTTATTAACAAAGCCCAGTCTTCTTATGAATTTTGATTATTAGTTTTGAAAAGGAGTCATGTCTGAACATTCAACTTTGTTCTAAGTTTGTTATCACATTCAGCAATTATAGATTCTTCAGTAAATTTTGGTGGATTTATGTGAAACCTTTTCAAAATTGACAATTTAAGTATGCGGTGTTTTTTATCTGACTATATTCGAGTTAAGCTAAGGTTTCTGTCAAATACAAAATTACCGTAACTAAAGTCGCAAATAGAAGTCAGCAGTAAAATAATATAAATGGTTTTAGATATTTTACTGTAAGATAGCAAAGAATAAAAATAAAAACTGTAGTATTTTAATAATATTCTACGAAAAATATAACGTCTCTAGACTCTACTAGTCGCTTTACAGTAGGAAAGGGGTTTATTGTATAAAAAGCGGAACGTTGAAATGATAATGGAGGAAAAAGAACAAGTCGAATGAAATATAATGTCGTTCATTTTCAGTAAAGACATGTAATGCCGAACAAAAACTAAAACAAATCGTTCATGTCGTTTTGACAGTTTAATTTATTTTCAACTGAATGTTGCGCGAATCACATGTCAGATAAAAACGTATTTGAATCACTACAAATAAGCAAATGATCAATGCTAACTATTAATTTTATATTTACGAATATTCTTTTCTTCAAAAAACATACTGATGTCTCAAAAAAATTAAGTGAATGAAGAAAGAATTTGGACATTTTTACAGAGCTCTAAACGATTACTATAATGATTCGATTACAGAAATGACACAAAATTTTAGACATGATTTAAAATAACTTTGGCAACAATACACTACCGTTATACTTATTTCAATTTCATTTCTTCAGTGATTCGTACTTTTTTAAGTTGATATGAATGTACACATTTAAACTTTTTCCAGTTTTGGCACAATTAATGCCAACTTTTTTCTAGTAAATCGTACATAAATTAAAAACTAGTCCATTAGAAACCTAGATTTCTCCTTTATCTTCCTTATAGAGAAAGAAGTTTTGCAAAATGTTGACGAATAAGTCTACAATCAGCTATCAGTCGAAGCCCTATTATTGACTTAAATTCAGAACGTTCCGACAGCTTTAAGATTTTAAAACTCAAAGTGAACAGGCTAACTTTTAACTATATTTATCATCTCCCTAGACATCTTATTTTATTTTATCTTTAACGAAAATGTGAATATTGTAGCGCGCCCCCAATTGTTACGCCACGGGAAATGACATAAGCTTCTCGAACAAACTGACAGAATTTTCTGGAATGATCGAGAACGGGATGTACACACCTATAAATACAGCGCACGTAGGGCGCGACAGGCATTCAGTAAAAAACAGTGAGTGCGTCAAGGTCAGTTGCTACAGTGCAGTGCATAGTCAGTCAGTGGGTAGACTCCGTGATTACATAGCGAACGAGCAGTTGTAAATCATTGAGCTCACACATAAATAGATCGTCTACATAAATAGCATTATTACATAAATTTCGGTGTGTTGTAAATAGTCGTGTGTGTATATAACTAATGGTCTATAATTATTGTTGTGTTATAATAAGAATCCGTTTGTTTGTTTCATTGTTTAGTTTAGTTCATTTCATTGTTGTAAAAGAAATACTTTTTAATTTACCTATTTGTTAAACATAAATCAGTTTTAAACCATAACTTCTGCCGCGCGAAAAAAAAACGTTTTTAAATCATCGTAGTGATGAGTATTTCAATGTTTTCTATGGTTTAAAATTCATACAAATACCGTGTCTATGCGCTGGGGGTCAATATGGGAGTGAGAGATGGAATGGAGTAGAACTGGGCTTGTATGTAGAAGTGTGTGTAACATTATAGTTACTGACATGATGACAAACAACGGCGGTTGCATATTAATAAGATGCACTGAATACTAAATAGCGACGTGTGTTTACCTACCTATCAGGACACAACGTACAATATGACTTCATACACCACACCGTGGCTACACATATCGACCCTGACGTACCCTGATGCTAGGGGACTCAACAGGACACTTATTAAAAATGTTATCGTCATAAAATGAAATTTATAAAAATACGAACACTCGGTACAGTGAACTAAAAAATGCGAAACAATTTGACAACAAAATTACCTTTACTGTAAAAAGCGTGTTATTTAATTAAATTTTCATAATACTCTCTAATTTTATTATTCGTCAATATTATAAGCATGTCCACTATAGTCAATTGTTCTTTCTTTTTAACACGCTTTTTATTAGCTTCACCTCTATGTTTGTTTCAGTTTGTTTGTGATGGAATCTTTGATCGTGAAATTCATCCACTTCAAAACGTCCGATTAAACTAAAACTTTGGACACTTATGGCTGTCGGAACGCTCCGAATTTTGTTTGTGCTGAGACCCAGCGGTAAGGGGCGAGGTAGGCAAAAGACATATTGTGGGTGTGGCCTTCTTTAGCTCTGTCTCGCTCAAATCATCCGCACGTTTCAATTTTTGACTGGTGCCAACTACAAGGCTAAAAAATTTTATTGCAAGGGTGCTGCTGTCAACTGATTACTCTAATTTTTTGAAATATTTTGAAGATTTAAAAAACTTTTCCGAAAAAGGAAGAGTCACTTTAGGTTTGTGATGGAACAGTTTTGTGAAATAAGTACGAATAAGGTCATAGTGTGACATTGAATACGTGTGTTTTTTTAGCACAATTAATGCCAAATTTTTTCTAGTAAATCGTACATAAATTACAAAAGTAGTCCATTAGAGACCTACATTTGTCCTTTATCTTCCTTATAGAGATAGAATTTTTGCAGAATGTTAACGAATAAGTCTACAATCAGTTGACAGCCGAAGCTCTATTTTTGGCTTAAATTCAAAGCGTTCCGACAGCCTTATCAAGGTCCGATGACAATACAATAATTTAATAAGTTTGTTCCATTGTCCTGACTAGGACCTTCAGGATAAAAAAATCTTGTAGAATCACAGCAAGCATGCTAACACGCTGTACAGTGACGTAGGTACGTTGCGTTGCCTACCCCATAGTTTTGTTTTTTTAGTCTTGTAAATAAAATTAGACTTTAAAAAAGCTAAAGCAACACGCTTTTATGAACTAAAAAATGCAAAATAATTTGACAACAAAATTAGCTTTACCGATAATACATTTTTCATTTACTAGTTAATTGTAAACGTAGAACTATTATGAAAATTTAAGTAGATAGCACGCCACGCTTTTACAGTAAAGCTAATTTTGTTGTCAAATTATTTGCATTTTTAGTTCATAAAAGCGTGTTGTTTGAGTTTTTGTAACCTCTAATTTTATTATTCGTCAATATTTTGTTAATTTTATATTAACACATATTAAAGGCATCGTTTTAATAGGCCACCGTGTAATTAATTACTACGGCTAGACTATGATAAACACTCTATTTACGTTTGTTTTGATGAAACTCGTTCATACGATGTGACTAGCGGGCTGTCGGAATATTATTATTTAAATCTAGCTAAATAAACGATAACGGACAACGAGCAGCATTAGCAATTTGCGCAATTATGCAAATCGAGGCTAATAAAAAATAGCGCGACATGTCTAATAATTTAAGTCTTAATTTTTATGGTAAATTGTGGGTAATCGAAGATTAGAAAAGAAATCTTAAACGATAAAACTCAATAATGTTAAAATAAAATACAACGAATAAAATTTAAAGCCCTTTCAGTTTTTTCAGAATTTTCCACAATACCGAGCAATTTTTTAAATTTTTCTTTCTCTAAAAACCTTATTCGGACTATTACGAACATTAGAAAAAAATAGCTAAATCGGTCCAGCCGTTTTCAAGTGATGCGCTTAAGGTGATATCAGACGGTTTATTTTTTGTTCAATTCTGTCTTTCATTCAGCATCTTTCATTCAAAGTGAAACGTCTGAACACAAAATGAAGCAATAGTGACGAATGAATTCATTAATGAACCGATCCAACAACGCTAGATATTGGCATTCGGCATCATTCATTCGCACTCCGAATGAACGAAAAATGAAACGTCTGAACTTGGAAAAAACATTCACTCGGGTTTGGCCATTTTGTCTCGCGTCTTGTAGCTTGGGACTACGACACCGCATAGTGAATATATTCTGTCTGTATATGAGACAAAATGGTATTCAAGTGGAATGACCAAAACACGCTACTGTTCTTGGAGAATTTCAAAAATTATCAATGTCCTTGGAACCACAAATTCGACGAATACAAAGCCAGAACAATACGGACAAATTCCATAAAATCTCTAATGAATGATTTAAACTTGACGTTGCCTCTTTTTTGTCAACTCTTCAATCAAATGATCACAAATCAAACGAATTCCAACGCGCACAGCATCATTGGACGACATCTTCGAGTAAAAGACTGGATGAACGTTCATTTCTATGTTATTCTGTCTATGTCGTGTGAACGCGGAATGAAACAAAATGAACATTCACTCAAGTGAACATTCATCCGAGTGAACCGTCTGATATCACCTTCAGCTATCAACAGCATTCCATTTTTTTAGAATATAGATTCATGGCTGTTAAAAAAAACTGAAACATTCCATTCGAAATGGCACCAACCTGTACAGTCACGACAGCGTAATTCTATCGAGTCGATGAGTCATGCACATGGCAAACGGGGAAGACAGTCTGTGCTTACATTAAACACAGTTATATGCATATAGAAGTGCACGCTTAAACACACACACACACACACACACGACCTAATCATTTCTGTCATATAAAACACATAACTGGACATTCACTAACTCACTTGCCAGTAGGGATGTCAGAAGTGCCAAAAAATATCGATATATATCGTATCGATATTTTTTACAAGTATCGATATCGGTACCGATATATTTTTTTAAAAATATCGATATATCGGTACAATTTTAAAGAGAACATTGGCACTCGAAGAAATTTAGTATACATTTTGGTTATCTTAATATAATCTCAAGTAGCAAGACATTATTCCTAATAAATCAAGTAATAAATAGTTATCTGAAATCAAAAATAACGATAAGAATTTTTTTTTTTCATTAATCAAACGTCTAGTACATTTAGGAGCAGATAATTTTAGAGATTAATCAAACAATTAATAAATCAGGGATGGCGAACCCATGGCATGCGTGCCAGAGGTGACATTCGACAGAAAATTGTTGGTAGAGCATGAATTAAGGTGTAAATCGAAATAATTAAAAATATTTTAGATGTTGTAGAAATGAAATGAAATATTGCATGAATAGCTACTTTGACTGTTTATTATTCTGAAAATATCGAAAAATCCAGTAAAAAAGAAACATGTTTTACATGTGCTTTATTCACTGTTGTTGTTTTTGGAACGCACTTAAAAGTATGTTCCAAAAATATATGTAAAAACACGTGTTTCTTTTTCAGTGGAGTTTTCAATATTTTCGGAATAATTAAACGGCCATAGTCAATCGCGGTAGTACATACAAGTGTTGCTACTGGAAAAAAATATCGGTTTTCGATACTCGGAATTTTATATCGATATATCGAAATATTAAATATCACCCAACAATATCGATATATCAAATAAAAAATATCGATATTTTTTCGACATTCCTACTTGCCAGTTGCCTAAGTCGCGTACAGACGAATGTTTTGAAAAACCAAACCACGAATCGAGCGACTTGAATGGTGTTGCAAAGTTAATCCGGTAATTTAAGTAGTTCCAGACATGTATAGCTCCTGGAACCACTTCCTCTTTCGAAGATGTTTCCTATCTTTACCTAGGACGCACTTTAGCATCTCTGTAATCTATAATAGATTCAGATATTCAAATTTTCATTCTCAACGTTGCCTTGGTCTGAAATGATTTGCGTCAACCATATATCCACCTGTAAAACAGTTGTAGGAGGGGTGATAAGTTAAAATCTAGTTGGTTATTTTTATTTTGTTATATACTTTTGAAGTTTAATTTCTTTAGCCACGTATCTGTTTGAAAAATGTAAGAAATCGAGGAGAAAAGTAGAATGTAACAAATTAAGGGGAAGCTAGTTTGTCGCTTAAATAACGTAAAACTGACAAGGACAGAAATTTATAGTGTGTTGCATTTTGATTCGCAAACTAGTAAAACAAGGATGAACGGCTTGAATCTGACGTTTAAATTTACGAACAATCGAAGTACAAAATAATTTCAGTAATTTGACGTGCAAACGGTAGGAACTCATAATATATTTCATATACATTAAGAAAGGAAAATATTAAATAACATATTTTCAAATTTCAAAACAATTTTCGGATTAAACATTTTTTAAATACAAGTATATTTTGAAACGTCACATAATGTGAGGTTATGATATTGATATACTACAGACAATTCATATTAAAAATATTTTTCTGTAGATTATAGTATGTAAATAAAACTGTGGTCTGAATGTGCCGAATGACGATCTGTCGATATGAGAATTTTCACATGACATAAACATCAAAGTGTCCTCTTAAAATGTGTAAGAATTTCGCCGTAATTATATTATTAAAAACTTAACAAGTTAAAGTTCTTATGTGAGCTTATGTGGGTGTGGCTCATTATAATTTTTTTAATAGCTTTTTGAATCTCAACATTTTCTAGTAGCTACTAGAAAATGTTGAGATTAAAAAAGCTATTAGAAAAAATGAATATATAACAGATTACAGTTTTTTTTTTATTTTCGTTGGTAGAAAGCAAGCCACACTGTGTCTGGTCATATTCAAAACAAAGAGTTTTGAGCGGTGGCAGCATCTGTATGAGTGTATGTATTTCACCTTAGGGACAGTCGGTAACACGATCCCTTAATTAAACACCGACACCGGCCGTTCGACTCGCGTGCCTGCCTCGAATTGGTGGATGATGTCCTCCTGTATTAGTAGGATAGCTATTAGACATTTTTAGGTAGGTATTTGAGGCACTGTGAAAATTTGTACAATACCTAAATTACTAAAAAGTAATTTCCGAACACAAAAATACAGACCTGGCTGAAGGGTAGCGGGGCTTAACGGACCCTCAAATTTTGAAATTAAAAAAATTTGTTTCGTAATAAAAAGCCCTTGAGGCATTTTCAAATTTTAGTACCTTGATATTCAGTATTTAAGGAGTTGAAAAATAAAAAAAACAGATGTCTTAATCTTCTTAGCCCGGTGTTTGCAAAATTATATTTTTGAAAAATTTAATTTATATATATTTGAGGCACGTTAAAATTTAAACTGAATAATATTGGTAACTAAAAATAGATATATTCAAAAAAACAGGTCGTTTAGGTGGGACATTCTACCTGTCAGGTGATTAAAAATTTGAGGGTCGATTAAGCCCCGCTACCCTTTAGCCAGGTCTGTATTAGGATATTACTAAAGAGGTATTGTATAAATTTTTACAGTGCCTCAAATACCTACCCAAAAGTATCTAACAGCTCTCGAGATATATACTGTAACTGATCGAGCATCCTGCAAAAGCAAAAACACCCTATCCATATTTTACATTTGACTCTGTAAATATGTGAGTTAGATCTGAATTCAAAATAAATATCGAGTTAATGTAAACAAATTTAAAGAATGTTAAATTTAAAGGAAAATGGCACAAAATCAATAAATGAAGCGATACTGATGTTTAAAATTGCCGGATTTAGGTAAGGTAACTAGAATACTAGAAAGTTGGGCATAAGACGCTATAAACATGGTCAGGTCTGTGCTTGGTTGAATCGATTGCTTAGGTTACCGAAGCCCATGGATTGATTTTTAAATTATTATTATCACATAAATTACGTTATTATAAATAATAAATATTTAAAAAGAAGAAATCAACGACAAAAAATAAACTCTTATTATTTTTTCACATTGTAAGTAACAAGAGAACGCCTTAAAATGTAAACGTACGTTAAAATACTAGTACAAAATAATAATTTTAGTATTAATTGTGACTATGGGGTAGGCAACGCACCATACATCACTGTACAGCGTGTTTGCTTGGTTGCTGTAATTTTTCAAGTTTTTTTTATCCTGAAGGTCCTGGTTAGGATAATTCAATTCAATTCAATTTTATTCCTTCAAAACAATTAATACATATATAATACAATGTGATAAACTTATTAAATTATTGTATTGTCATCGGCCCTTAATTTGTGTGCAAAGTACAGTTTAACTTGACGTTTTGAAGTGAGTGAATTTCAAGTTCAAAGATTCCTTACAAACAAACAAACATGCAGGCGAAGCTAATAAAAGCGTGTTAAAAACCTTAATGAAGATAGTCGACAGCAGATTTAAAACTTACTTTTTTTTTTTTTTTTTGGGGAGGGGGAAATTCTTTTTACGGACACCCAGCGATGATGGCCTGGGTAGTGTGGGAATCGGAACAGGGACCCCTACCCACTAAAACCCCCTCCATCTAGCTCCTTTGTCCCTCCCGCGGCACCGACGGTCTGTCATTCCTTCGCGGGAGGGGAGCTATGGCTTTATCAGCCGTTTCTCCGATCTCGTACGACAATTTGCTGCGCAGTAAGCTTAACGTTGCCGTTACTCTTCCTCTCTCTTGAGAGTTTTAATGACTGCCACGGCATATTCATGGCCAGCCTTCCAATCTTTTTCGGAACGCAACATAGTGCTGACATAATTTCCAGTGGTGAGTGCGGCACCCATGCTACATTCCAGTTTCCTCCGTTCTCTATCAAAACGCACGCAGTCAAGTAGTACGTGCTCTGCACTCTCAACTTGCTCAAGGCAAGTTGGACACTCCGAGGTGTTTCCGACCCCTATCCTCGTCAAATATTGCCTGAAGCCTCCATGTCCAGACAGTAGCTGTGTGAGGTAGAAATCAACCTGGCCGTGTTTCCTGTGCACCCACTTCCCTATATCAGGGATAAGTTTATGCGTCCACCTTCCCTTGGTCGCGTTGTCCCATCTTGCCTGCCATTCCAGGATTGTTTTCCCTCTGTCCCATTGCCCATCTATGTCTCCAGTCTCCTCCTTAAGTCCATGTTTCCTGATATATTGGCTCCTTCTCTCTTTAGCTAGTAATTCGATCGGTGGGAATCCCGCGATCACCAACACCGCCTCGCCAGATATCGTCCTATAGGCGGATGTCACCCTTATTGCCCCTTGTCGGTAGGTTGGACATATCAGCCTACGGAAAGAGGGGCCATTCAAGGCCTCAGCCCATATGGGCGCTCCATAGAGTAGTACTGACGTACCCACTCCAGCTAATATCCTCCGTTTGTTTTGGCATGGTCCGCCGATATTGGGAAGGATTCTGGCAATAGCCTTTATGGTTTTTCCCGCCTTTTCGCCTGTATATTGCAGGTGTTGTCTGAAGCTTAACCTTTGGTCAAGCTGTACTCCTAAATATCTGATAGAAGGTTGTGTGCCTATGGTGTGGTCCCCATACCTCAGTGAGATGTTCTCCCGCTTCTTTTTACCAGTGATGAGAACAGCCTCAGTCTTTTGGATGGCTAGAGACAGTCCGTTCTTCTTCATCCAGTGTCCCACCCTTCTCATCACTTCTTGAAATACTTCTTGGAGATCATCCTTCTCTCCGATGATAATCGCTGCAAGGTCATCCGCGTACGCAACGAGTTCAACATCCGGTGGCATATCTTCCCTCAGTAGTCCGTCATAAAGGACGTTCCAAAGAGTCGGTCCCAGTACCGATCCTTGTGGGACCCCGGTAGTTAGATTGTATCGTTTCACTCCCTCTGTCGTATCGACCCATAGTACCCTGTTTGTTAAATAACTGGCAATAATTTTCTTGAGATAGGCTGGAATGTCGAATCTCTCCTCCAGTTGGTGCCATATTCGGTCCCACCGAGCCGAGTTAAAGGCATTCTTTATGTCCAGAGTGACAACTAGGCAATAAGGTCTCATGCAGCTATTAACCCTCCGCTCTTTGCTACCCCACACTGCCTTTTTTGCCGTGTCTACTACTCGTGCAATAGCATCGGTGGTGGATCTACCGGTTCTAAACCCATACTGTCTGTCTGATAGCTTTCCATCTATATGTTTAGCCAGTCTATTCTGCAATATCTTCTCCAGTACCTTCCCGGCTGTGTCCAGCATGCATAAAGGCCTGTATGCTGATGGGTCTCCAGGCGATTTCCCTGGTTTAGGCACGAGCACCAATCTTTGTCTCTTCCACCGCTCTGGGAATATTCCTTCGCTGAGACATCTCTCGAAGACGCTGGAGAACATCGCTGGCTTGAGTCGCATCGCCGCTAGCAGGGCCACGTTCGGTATCCCGTCCATGCCAGGGGCCTTATTTAGCCCAATGTTTCTGCTCGCCAGTTTAAGTTCTGAGTCACTAACCGAGATGTTCTGTTGGTGATGTTCTTTTTCTCGAATTTTGAAACTTGTAACTTGGTTCCTTGGAAATAAGGTCTCAACAATTTCATCAATTTCCTTGGGTTTCATTATAGGTTGCTGTTTCTGTAGCTTCTTTGTCACAATCTTGTATGCTTTACCCCAGGGATTATGGTTAAGTTCAGCACACACTTCTTCCCAGCAGTGTCTTTTGCTGTCATATATCAGCTTTTTAAGCTCTTTCTTAGCGCATTTGTGAGCATTCCGGAGGATGTCTACTGGCTTTCCCTTGCCAAGCGCTCGCTGATAAAGTCTCCTTGTCCTTAGACATTCACTTCTGCATGTGGCAATTTTCTCGCTCCACCAGTATGCGGGAGTGTGCATATTTGAGACACTGGCGCGTGGCATGGTAGCATCACAAGCCCACGTCACTTTACCCATGATTGTTTCGACAGCCTCGCATGCTGTCTTGTTATCAAGTGTGAAGTCCTTTGAGAGACTCATGTCTAGTGCCGCTGCGTATTCGTCCAGTTTCCAATCCTTACTCTTCCATTTGACCACAGGTGGTCTTGTGACTCCTCTCAATGGCTTAGTTTGAGACTCCTCCAGTAGTGTCCATTTGATGGCCAGATGGTCACTATTTGTGTACTCCTGGCTAACCACCCAGTTGAACCCCCTACGGTGTAATATGGGGGAAGCGAACGTGACATCTATTGTGGAGTTACCTCTATTACCGATAAAGGTGTGCTCACATCCCTCATTAACCACCACTACGTCTAGCAATACAAGTGCCTCCAGAAGCAGCTTTCCTCTCTGGTTAGTATGCCTGCTTCCCCACTCCACGGCCCAGGAATTGAAATCTCCAGCAATGATGAGGGGTTTTAGTGCCCGCGCGTCTGACACTAGAGCGTGTAGGAAGGCCTCGTATACTAGCATCGGGTCATTAGGAGATGCATAGCAGCTGAAGCAGTGTATGCCATCAATCTCCGCATGGACATACCCCATTCCAGCCCTGCTTCTCTCCTTGCCTCTTTTTTGTTGTCCACAGATCCATATCGCCGCTCTATTGGAGGGGTCGGCAATCCATTCACCCTTTGTCATCGGTCTGCTTTGTTCACATAGGAACGCGACGTCTACGCCTTCTGTGCGCACGGTTTGCAAAAGCAAGTCCTGCGCTATATGACTTCGGTTAAGGTTAAGCTGCAGACCCTTCATGACCTGTGCGCAGCTGGCCTCCTCCAGTGTCTCCTTTCGGTTCTCTTCCTGTATCCAGAGTTGGTCGCTTAGAGTTTCTATCGCACTCTTTTGCCATGTGGCCTTGCCGTCCACACCGCATGCAGTCCTTCGATCGATCCACTGTGCCCGTGCAGCGGGCAGCGATGTGTCCCGAACCCCAGCATTTATAACATCGCAAGGCTCGCTCCACTTGTCTCACTCTACATGAGACCCAGCCGATCTTGAGTTTCACTGCTACATCTATCTTTCCTGCCATTTGCAATGGCAGTCTTACTCTGGCCGTCTGGGTATGTCCATAGGCAGGCCGCAGGCGCACCGTGATCTCTCCTGTATGGGGCTCCTCCGCATCTATCAGTTTTTTAAGAGCTGTCTTCACCTCTTCTGGAGTGGTGGACTCATCCAGATCTCGGATCTGTAGTTCTGTCATGGGCGTGCGGCCCCAGACTTCGGCTTTATTAGCCAGCGAGGTTCTAAGCTTTTGAGCACATTCTTCTGTCTCAGGTCCTCCACTTCCACCAAGTGTCAACAGGAGATCTCCAGTCACTGTCCTCCTAATCTTGGTAACTGAAGTGCCAATATTTTGCAGTTGTGGGTCACTTTTGATGCTAGTGAGGATCTCAGCATAGGATGTTTCCTCTCCGATTTTTTTCCTAATTATTATGGCAACGTTGCGCTGACGTCCCCTTCTTCCGGTACCTTTTCCCCTTGATCTTCCGTTCTCTTTGTTAGGGAGTAGGAGTTCCTTGCTGATCGCAGCACCCTCAGGGGGAGAATCCACCTTCTTCCTCTTACCTCTCGCTTTGACTTCATTCCAGTCTTGGGTATCCGTACTCGCGGGAGGATGCTCACTTCTGGGCGGTGGTTCCATCAATGTAATCCTCGGAGCCTCCTTCCTTCTCTTCTCATCATTCTTCATCTCCTCTGGGGATCCAAGAGGTCTCTTAGCCATCGGGACCGATGTCTTTTGCGCGAACATTGGCGATGTTTGCGTCATTACTTCAGCTACCTGTGCTCGCACTATGTCATCGGCCTTGTTCCGGCTCTGCCATTTGGCTCTCGACCAGACATTACTCAGGTCCTTCGACAGCGTTTTCACCTTTTTATGTACATTCTTGTTAGTTGTTACGAACTCCCGCATTTCATCAATTAACCTTCCAAGTCTCCTCGCCTCGTTTCCAGCTATAACCAAATAGTCTCCGCTCTGATCATTGGCTGCTCGTGAAAACAGGGGAGCGGCGTCATTTCTTTCAGTGTAGGACCTTTTATTTCGCCTTCTTCATAAATGATGCTTGTTGCTCCTGCCGTAGTACTCATCTCTCCTATTTCAATTATGTTCGTCTGACTTTGTTCTTTCTCAATTATCTCCTCTGTTTCCCCTCCCCATGAGAGTGACCTTCCTCTTGGAGGTGTCCTTCGCAGAGAATCACTTCTCTTAAATGGGTCAGGTACATTCCAAGTTCCAGTAATACATGTCTGCACCCACGCCTGGTTCCCTACTGAGGATGCTAAGCAGTAGCTTGCTGACGGTCGAGTGGGGCCTGCTTGATCACCCACAACATCGACCGGAACTGGAGTTCCGTGCTCCTGCTCCGTAATCTCACTTTCTTTTTCGTTACTCATCATCTTCCTTTTGCTAGTTTTGTCCACCCCGGGTATTTGATTTCCCCGGTACCATCCATATCTGGAAGGCATTCCCCTATCCGCAACCTGGTAGAAAGCAAGCCACACTGTGTCTGGTCATATTCAAAACAAAGAGTTTTGAGCGGTGGCAGCATCTGTATGAGTGTATGTATTTCACCTTAGGGACAGTCGGTAACACGATCCCTTAATTAAACACCGACACCGGCCGTTCGACTCGCGTGCCTGCCTCGAATTGGTGGATGATGTCCTCCTGTATTAGTAGGATAGCTATTAGACATTTTTAGGTAGGTATTTGAGGCACTGTGAAAATTTGTACAATACCTAAATTACTAAAAAGTAATTTCCGAACACAAAAATACAGACCTGGCTGAAGGGTAGCGGGGCTTAACGGACCCTCAAATTTTGAAATTAAAAAAATTTGTTTCGTAATAAAAAGCCCTTGAGGCATTTTCAAATTATAGTACCTTGATATTCAGTATTTAAGGAGTTGAAAAATAAAAAAAACAGATGTCTTAATCTTCTTAGCCCGGTGTTTGCAAAATTATATTTTTGAAAAATTTAATTTATATATATTTGAGGCACGTTAAAATTTAAACTGAATAATATTGGTAACTAAAAATAGATATATTCAAAAAAACAGGTCGTTTAGGTGGGACATTCTACCTGTCAGGTGATTAAAAATTTGAGGGTCGATTAAGCCCCGCTACCCTTTAGCCAGGTCTGTATTAGGATATTACTAAAGAGGTATTGTATAAATTTTTACAGTGCCTCAAATACCTACCCAAAAGTATCTAACAGCTCTCGAGATATATACTGTAACTGATCGAGCATCCTGCAAAAGCAAAAACACCCTATCCATATTTTACATTTGACTCTGTAAATATGTGAGTTAGATCTGAATTCAAAATAAATATCGAGTTAATGTAAACAAATTTAAAGAATGTTAAATTTAAAGGAAAATGGCACAAAATCAATAAATGAAGCGATACTGATGTTTAAAATTGCCGGATTTAGGTAAGGTAACTAGAATACTAGAAAGTTGGGCATAAGACGCTATAAACATGGTCAGGTCTGTGCTTGGTTGAATCGATTGCTTAGGTTACCGAAGCCCATGGATTGATTTTTAAATTATTATTATCACATAAATTACGTTATTATAAATAATAAATATTTAAAAAGAAGAAATCAACGACAAAAAATAAACTCTTATTATTTTTTCACATTGTAAGTAACAAGAGAACGCCTTAAAATGTAAACGTACGTTAAAATACTAGTACAAAATAATAATTTTAGTATTAATTGTGACTATGGGGTAGGCAACGCACCATACATCACTGTACAGCGTGTTTGCTTGGTTGCTGTAATTTTTCAAGTTTTTTTTATCCTGAAGGTCCTGGTTAGGATAATTCAATTCAATTCAATTTTATTCCTTCAAAACAATTAATACATATATAATACAATGTGATAAACTTATTAAATTATTGTATTGTCATCGGCCCTTAATTTGTGTGCAAAGTACAGTTTAACTTGACGTTTTGAAGTGAGTGAATTTCAAGTTCAAAGATTCCTTACAAACAAACAAACATGCAGGCGAAGCTAATAAAAGCGTGTTAAAAACCTTAATGAAGATAGTCGACAGCAGATTTAAAACTTACACTACGCTTGTCAGTTGTCCGTCTTTAAACAAAGTACTACCCGAGCTGAATCGACGCGTCAAACAGTTTAGAAAAAACTGTACAAAAAACTTTTCAACCCTTCCTTCTCTCTGTAGCGGCTAAAAGCCAATTCTCCATACAAAAAACCGTCTTCACACATGCGCGTACTAACACGGCGTCAACGCAGAACGATGCGGTGTATATGAGATACACAGAGGAATAATTAATTAATACAGTATAATGTTTTGTTAATTAGTACAGAGAAATTTTTCACGTTTAGCATAGCGTATTTTGTACCAAAAGTTTATATTAAATTTATTACTTTCCACAAACGCAATAACTTTCATCCTTCAATTAAATATTTGATAATAACGAGAAATAAACCGCCATATTCAAGTCTCTGTAATATGAATCTCGCAGGGAGATGATAAAAATAATAATAATAATAATGCGTTTAACGTCCGTTTCTCGACTTTATGTCATAACAGACGCCATTCGCACCATTACTATTTTCCATCTACCACACTTCCTGCTATTTTTCTACATTTTTAAAACTTCAACTTATGCAATAGCAATGGGCGAATGAACGAATTATAGGAAATTAGGATAAGGTAGGTAATTTTTGAACTAGGAGTTAGATAGGTAATCGGCCATGGCCTCAAATAAGGAACCATCTCGATATTTATCTGGAACTAATTGAGGGAAACCCTGGAAAACCTCAATCAAGCTGGCCGGTACAGGAAGTACCGTTTCTCGGCGAGAGGCAGTAGGAAAAAGTCCCAGCCACATCTGCCCCCGCCGGGATTCAAACCCGGACCTCCAGAAAACCAAGTGCACCACCATCATTTGTCTAGATCACCAGAAGAAAGTCTACCCAAACTATTGATTTTCTGAAAAATTATTTTATAATCTTAATTAGTAGTCAAGAATTATTTAACTGTCTTTAGGTTTTCAATAAAATTAATTTTGGAATTGGCAATTATATATATTTTTAGTTGGGGTATATTTATACCCCAGGGTACCATTTGTGTACACTTTTTGATGGACACCATTCCAGGAATAAGTTCAATAATAAAAATAGTGCATGTGTATTGTTGACAGTTTTGTGTATATAGAATTATTATCTATCTTATTTCTCTAACGATTAAAATAGAATGGGGTGGTCCTTTGGCCCAAATGCACTACATCCAGAAAGGTTTTTTATGCTTCCCCTTTTTCTAGTCAACAAATAATCTGGATCTTCTTATAAGCTACAGAAGAATGGCTACTAGATTAGCCTGTGGAACTATTCCATCCTCATCAATGTAGCCAAAGATGGTTGTCCTCCTATAGGTTAGAGCCTCACATTCGAACACCATATGGGTAGCTGTTTCATCTTCCAATTGGGCAAAATCTGCATAGTGTTGATTCCTGCTGTATCCCCATCACATGTATGTGTTTTCTCAAGAAAACAGGATCAGTTAAAAGCCCAATCACCCTTCTGAGTGTCGGCCTGTTGGGTCTAATTAAGTTTTCAGTTAGGTTTGAGGAAGAGTCTAGAATCATTTTTCCCATATTTGTTACCTGAAACCAGGTCCCAATCTGAGAGATGCTGCTCGCAGGTCCATTTCTTGACAGTACGCTGGACATTTCTGTAGGAAATTCCACAGACTGGTCCAGGTCCAATGGATTTTTCAAAAGCTCCTAGTCTGGCAAGAGTATCTGCTCTTTCACTGCTACAAATTCCTTCATAACTTAGTACCCACTTAATGTGAACTTTGTTTCTGTTACCCAGGTCATTTAGGAGTCGGTGATAATTCCAAACCAGCTTAGAGCTGAATTTGTAGGATTGTAGAGATTTGATTGCTGCCTGATTATCAGAAGGAATTTTAGTAGTGCTGTTCAGTACAATTTTATCCAGTCAGAGGTCTAAGGCGGTGTATTAATAAATTTTCAAAGTTGATACACCTATTCGTGTCTTGCACACTCTATAATAGATGTAACATATTTCAGGTAAATTAATAGCGACATAAACCAGCACTTACAACACATGCACGACAAAACTGCAATTTTAAAGTTTATCGCACACGGAAGATTCGTGCAAAACTTCAGCCAGCGCTACACATGGCGTCTCTGTGTGAATATATACTTACTTTCTTAATCGCACAAGTTTGCTGCTATAATAGGCCTTGTGATTACATAATTTAATAGGTTGGTGCAGTCAGGTTATGACGTGACGCAGTTGATGACATCACAACACGCAACCGTTATGTTTTCCTCAATGAAAATATACCAGGTTTAGTTAAACTAATTGCGTTATACGTAGTTCGTGGTTTATATATACATTTTACGTGTGGTTCTGTGAACATTAAACTTCCATATTAAAAGCTGCTGCACGCGAGGCTAGTTTTGACGCTAGATTCGCTACTTGATTTCGCTGCTGTGATACTGGATTTTTGTTGTTGGTATATATTGGCTTCACACGTTGCAAGTTTTGAAACTGGATTTGTAGATAGTTTCAATACGGACAGAAAAGTATGTTATTTAACGGAGTAGCGTCAGAGCAAATTGTGTCGATTGGGCTACACTTCTGACCCGCAGTTTCTATGTCTGATCGTGTTGGGTCAACTTCATCATATGTTTTGGTAGAAATGATATCCAACAGCTCATAGAACTTAAGCTGTAACTTTTAGAAATATTAAAAATAATGTTTGTTGTTCTCTTTCCATAATTGACGATAACATATGAAATTCATCACATTGCTTTCGCCTTTCATTGATAAAGTGAACCTAAACCTGGCTTCTTCATCTTCCTCCTCTTCGCACAACATTGTCAAAATAAAAACTTTTACACCGAACTACACACCTCCAGACTACACACTCACTACTTGAAAACTGTAAAAAACCGCAAATCCGTGTTGTGCTGGTCCATGCAATGTGTCTTGTCATTAGTTTGTAACATGTTAAACAGTCCTAATGTAGAAATTGTAAGCGTTGGACAATTTGTTATAGTAATAGGATCCGCACTTAGATGCATGCAGTGTAATTTTAAATACACACAATGAGCGACTGACAGGCGATTACGTCATCATAGCGATAGTGTCGTTGCAAACTGCGTTGCCAGAAGTACTCAAACATTATACACATTGCTATGAATACTAATTGAAGCATTTTGCAATTAGTATTTCACTCATTTACACCCTCTGCATTTTCATTTGCATGATGATTGCACGAAGCCGTAACAAGAACTACTTTATTAAAATATGGACCCATCTGGCATTTGATGTTTTTATTTTACCATTTCACTTCTTAATAATAGTTGCCGTTTTAGTTATCTAGTCTGGTGAACAGTTTTTAATTTTTTCAAGTAAAATTGATTCTACTTTCTCGTATTTTCTACATTCGATAGCTTTAAAAATAATTTATATATAAGGTTTTAGTAAAATTTAAAAAATTGGAACATATCGACGATCCTGAAGTTGCAAGACTCTTTTTTGTCCAACCCCCACAAAATAGCGACTTTATAGCGCAGTGGAGATGAAACAATGTTTTATAATACAAGGATTTTTTTATATACCCCATTCTACCATAAAACCATTGTAATTGCACCATGGAATCTTTAGTCAGTTTATTTTGGATTTTTATTTTATATCAAAATAAAATATACCTAGTCTATATTACTTAGATATAGTGTAACTTTTTATTAGTGATAGAAATTTTATAGAGATCACCCTCACATACAAATAAATTTAGATCAAACACAGTGTAAATTCTAAATAGCGACGCTGAAGGGACTACGCATTTTCTGGCGTTATAGAGAGTTGTTATATGGAGAGAAAGAAAAATCAATATTGTCTTACTATTATATAGAATTATTTAATAATAACGCATAAAATTTAGACAAAAGAATGAATTTCTTAAAATCTTCGGTACGTATGATGTCGACAGTCGAAGTAAATACGGGCTAGACATGAAAGCTACAGTTCTATCAATTTCACCGAGCTGGGTAGAGTAGTGGTGACAGCACTAGACTCGCATTCGGGAGGTTCGGATTCGAATCCCGGCGGGGACAGATGTGACTGGGACTTTTTCCTACTGCCTCGCCGAGAAACGGTAATTCCTGTACCGGCCCATCTTGATTGAGGTTTTCCATGGTTTCCCTCATTTAATTCCAGATAAATATCGAGATGGTTCCTTATTTGAGGCCATGGCCGATTACCTATCAAACTCCTAGTTCAAAAATTACCTACCTTATCCTAATTTCCTATAATTCCTTCATTCGCCCATTGCTATTACATAAGTAGAAGTTTTAAAAATGTAGAAAAATAACGGGACGTGTGGTAAATGGAAAATAGTAATGGTGCGAATGGCGTCTGTTATGATATAAAGTCGAGAAACGGACGTTAAACGCATTATTATTATTATTATTATTATTCTTATCAATTTCGGCAACTTAGAAAGTATCTACAAACTGTAGGTGCTTTATAAGTTGTCGAAATTATTTGCTTTATAATGACATATGGTCGTTATTTAGAGTGGGTGTGATGCTACATAGAGTGTATCATGGTATGGACAACAAGGCAAACCAACAAAAGTCGAGTAATTTCGGCGTTTTGGAGAGTTTGACGTTAAATCGAGTGACGTTACATGGAGTTTACACTGTATGTGAATATGTAGTATAGATCCAAATAACCTTAGCCGTCAGTGGCCTTAAAAAATGGAACGCCTGTATATGTAAACAATAATAATCCACCTTAAGTATTACATAAGAGAACATAAACAAAAACACCTGATACCATTTATCAATGTGTTGCACCGTGAATAGGGCGACCGGTCGCACGATACACCCAGTGCATAAGGAAGAGGGGTCCGTGCAGTGCGACTCCCTCCAGTTCAAGGAAAACCCGCAGGATCGTGCACCGTTATAAAGTAACTAAGAAGTTCATGCATTCAGAAGGATTTAGTTTTGAGGACTAAATACAAAAAAACATTTTTTTTTCGTTTTCAAAAATAGTACATTACACCGCAAGAGCAGAAAGTTGAAATTACTGCACGCGCGACATACGATGTCCGAGGCAAAGCCGATCGACATCATATATTGCACAGTGCAGGAATTTCAATTATCTGTCCTTGCGGTACTACTATTTATATTCATACCCGATCGAAAATACTTACTTTTATGTCAGTGTACACGAAAAAACATCGCAAATATCTAATTTAGTATGTGTTTTATATTTCTGAGGATGGACTTATTGTCGGAAACCACCGTCGACAAATAATTTAAAAATAAATTTTGTAACATTTTCAAGTGTTTTTATTTTATCTGTTATTATAAAAAATAATAAATTGAAAATATGAATAAGCCCAAATAATTCAGGCAATCGGTGGCCCTACTACAGTGTAACCTTAATATAACGAATCTCAATATAACGATTTCCTCGATCTAACAAATTTTTCGAAATCCCCTAGAACTGCCCGTAAGAGTTAACGCAAAATATACATTTACATTACGAATACTTTTTGTCAAAAACTTCTTTATAACGAATTTTCAATCATTGCAGAATATAAATAGAAAGTATAATTCTTTACATAACGTATCCTACCAATCAATCACACACAATTCCACAATAACAACAACAATTCATGTCTCGACAGGTTCAGACACGTTAAATTTATCGTACGACAATCGTTGTTGTTTAATGTAAAGTAATGTAAACACACTGTTGTTAGTAAATTTAAAGTTGCAGTGGCTGACAAACGAAAAAGGTATTCCTTAACCATCACAGAGAAATGAAAAATCATTAAGTATGTAGACGAGAATCCTATACAAAGAAAAAATTAGACATCGCTAAAAGGTTCGAAATTCCCGCAAGTACGTTGGCCACAATTTTAAAGTTTAAAGATAAGTTTTCAGAAGAAAATGGGGTTTCTTACCTTGTTAAAACGAATTTTAGACCAACCTAACCTCTATATATAACAAACTTCATTATAACGAATTACTTGATATAGCGAATATTTTCTAATCTCCTTCAGCTTTGTTATATCAAGGTTGTATTGTATATAAATAATTAGTGTCCGACCGAAACTGGTTTTTACAACCGAAACCGAATTTCGGCAATATTATCAGTTTCGGCCGAAACCGAAACTGTATTTATATGTTAAACAAAACGAAACCACTTGCGATTACTGTTCAAACCAATTTTTTATTTACAAAACGTTTCGACCAAATTTTGGTCCTTTTCAATTTTTTAAAATATAAAATAAAGTATTTAATATTTTTTTATTTTAAAAAATTGAAAAGGACCAAAATTTGGTCGAAACGTTTTGTAAATAAAAAATTGGTTTGAACAGTAATCGCAAGTGGTTTCGTTTTGTTTAATATTCTATTACTGTTGGTAGAGTCAATATTATTAATGTATTTATATGTATTAGTTTGTAATTAAATGTATTAATTTGTTATAATGAATTATTTTTTGGTGTTTACTACCTACTCTTATGCTATATCACGTAATAAAACTTGCCGAATTCAAAATAAATCACACGAAAACTCACAACAAACAAAACGAACTGTAAACACAAGCCAGTCACCACATGATAAAGGCGGCTTCTCACGGCGCGTTAAATCGGAAGTCGCGCCGCGCCAGCTCGCGCCTACGCGCCGTGTGAAGGTAGTGGCTCAAGGCGGCGCGGGCTAGCGCGTCGTAGCGTGTCCGATCCGGACGAAGTCGGTATCTTCAAAGGCGCGGCGCGGGGCGGCGCGAGCGCGCGCAGGGTAGCGCGAGATGGCGCGGGTGAACACGTCTCATAAACATGTTTGAAAAATTATGTTTTGTGTATTTGTATATCTCGGTGTAAAATTATTGTACTTAAATATTCTTCGTGAAATAATGTGTGTTTTTTATGTGTGCCAACAATTGATGATATCTCAACAATCATAATATTGATTATTGGTTTGTTTATTATTTATATTATTGCATAAAGTGTGAAAAATTAGAAATCGGAAATTTAGACACGTGCGGTCGTAAAGTACTCTCGCGACATTTCTTGGTTCCCTGCGTCAGCTGCGGCACTTCGTCTTTCATGCGGCGCGGCACGACGCGCGTCCGTGCGAACGGGTGGCGCGGGCTTGCCTGTGGCGCGTGCTCGCTCGTACAAATTGGCGCGACGCGGCGCGACTTGAGATTTAACGCGTCGTGAGAAGCCGCCTTAAGGCACGTGGACGCGGCAAAATGTCTTCGTCGCTTACTTGTAGTGATGGGTTGTTATTTTTGAACCTGTTACTTTGTACCTGTTATTCATTTGTAACAGATACAATCTGTTATTTGATTTAAAAAGTAACAGGTACTTTAAGTAACAGGTACTCTACGCTGCTTCACTTTTTTGCAACAAAACAGTTAACAAATGAATAATTGAATAACCAACTACAAAGTAACAGGTTTAATCCGAATACGTAGTTTCTAGTGTTACAAAAAAGTATAGGTACATGTGTCGTACGCTACTACACCGTACAGTGTACACGTTCTGAAATCTGAACTTCTGTCATAGTCTCAGATCCCGACTTAGCTCGATCTTCACCCATCGAGTTTTCTAATGAAATTTCAATATTGATAATATCACGTATTAATAAACAAAACTTGATTTGGTCGACACTCAATTTCGCTGCACAGCTATGTTTAATTAACGATTATTTGACTAACAAATAACTCTTTGTATTTAAACAATTTAAAACAATTATTTGTGATAATTGTAACAATAAAATAATATTATTTTCTATGACAACAAATAAATTAATTGTTTTAAATTGTTTAAATACAAAGAGTTATTTGTTAGTCAAATAATCGTTAATGTATAAACTGTAAAAGTATGGTGCAAAAGCAACAATAGTGTCGATGACTCGATTCACGATTGTCGACGCGGAAGTACATCTCGATTGTCGAAATTGTGTGATTAGAATTATTAGGGATGTGGAGGGAAGGGCGATATTTTTATTGTATTAAGGTATTCAATAATCAGCATTGTTCCTTTTTCTTATTAAAACTAAAGTACCTATATACCAAACTGCGTAGTGCGTATTGTGCTAAAGCAGCAAAGTAACAGTTACTTTTGTACCTGTTATTATAAACTGATATTTAAAAGTAACAGGAACAGGTCGTACCTGTTACTTGAAAATAACAGGTTTTCCCATCTCTACTTACTTGCTTGGATGGAATTTAACGCCCCGAACATGACCGATCACAGCGCGAGAACTCCCGAATGCAGTTTCGGTTTCGGTTGTAGTTTCGGCAGGTTTGCCGCCGAAACCGAAACTAAACCGAAACTCGTTTTTTTGCCGAAACTCGACGGAAACCGAAACCGAACTTTCAGTCGGACACTATAAATAATTAGTGTTGGGCATAATCGATACATTTCAATAATCGAATGAATCGAAATAATCGGTTTTTATAATCG